>JAXIVJ010006885.1:40000-57500 GCA_036785665.1 Chirona hameri
GTCCGTGTCTGATCATCTCAGTGCCTTGGCGGTCGTGACTCGTGAAGTGCCTTGGCGGTCGTGACTCGTGAAGTGCCTTGGCGGTCGTGACTCGTGAAGTGCCTGTGCGGTCGTGACTCGAAGTGCCTGTGCGGTCGTGACTCGTGAAGTGCCTGTGCGGACGGCGCAGTCAGTGTCTGATCATGCCAGTGCCTTGGGGTGTCCATGTGCTGCATGTCTGCACCGAGCAGCGCCGGAGCCATGCCGGTTACCGGGGGACAGCAGCTCTGACAGAGCGGGTTTCTAAGCTAATGTAAGTGCCTGTCCGCGCTGAGTGAATGTCTTGATGTGTGGGCCACTATTGTAGCCGGCGGCGAGACGTGCGTGTTCGACAGTGGCGGGTATCCTGCCTGCTTAGTGTGTCCGTCGTCTGCCGTCTGCCTTCTGCCTTCTGCCAGCGCTGTGTCAGCACTGTGTGTCTGTGTGTCTGTGTGTCTGTGTGTCTGTGTGTCTGTGTGTCTGTGTGTGTCTGTGTGTCTGTGTGTCTGTGTGTCTGTGTGGGGTCGCACTTTTGCTACGCCGTGTCACTGGATATATGTCAATACAGAGCCGCCGCCGTGCGGTGGTGCGCTGGAAGAGAAACAGAGTTTGGATGGTGATTGGTGGTGATGCGAGGGGCCGTCTCACTTTGTCCCGTCTCTGGGCGGCGTTTTAGATTGGCGGCCAGTTGGTGCGCTGGAAGAGAAAGAGAGTTTGGATGGTGTTTGGTGATGCGAGGGGCCGTCTCACTTTGTTCCGTCTCTGGGTGGCGTTTTAGACTGGCGGCCAGCATTGCTCGATCGCATTACCTTGGAGTCAAAATCGGAGACAATCAGCACCCAATGTACGGGCACTGTGGACAATCAGCACCCAGTGTACGTGCTATGTGCAATCGGAGACAATCAGCACCCAGTGTACGGGCACTGTGGACAATCAGCGCCCAGTGTACATGCACTGGGGACAATCAGCACCCAGTGTACGTGCACTGTGTAGGCACTGACCCTGATTCGGCCCAAAGCATTTGAAATGGCCATGGTTCGTGCCATGAACCAGCCTGCCAAATTGCTGCACCCTGCAATGCGTGATTCGTCCGCTATGACGGAGGGAAGCAAGGAAAGGTGCACCCATTCCATGTGCTGGTCTTGACTCCAGTTCGGTCAAAGACACTTGAAATGGCCATCATACGTGCTGATGCAACAGCCTATCAAGTTGCAGCGCTCGAAGGCGTGGTTTAGCGAAATTTAAAAGGGGTGCACTAAAGAGTGCACCCTGTTTACGTGCAGGCCTTCACTCCAGCATGATCAAATTCACGCACCCTCGCAATGATGGGTGTGGATTGACCAGCCTACGAAATTGCAGCATTCAGAAAGACGTGCAGTTCGGCTTCAATGAAAGAGGGGTGCTCTGCCACGAGTGGTGCAGCGCCGGAAAGAGGACTCCCCGTTGAACTACACATCGGTGCACCAAATGTCGCTCGTCTAGCTCGAAATTCCGGCCACCACAGGACAGCGCGTTTCAGCTGTAATGAGAAAGATGTGCGCATCACCCTCCACTCGAGCACCTTGATCGATACAGAATGGAAAGACATGTGCACATGCACCCTCCACTCGAGCACCTTGATCGATACAGAATGGAAAGACATGTGCACATGCACCCTCCACTCGAGCACCTTGATCGATACAGAATGGAAAGGCATGTACACATGCATCCTCCACTCGAGCACCTTGATCGATACAGAATGGAAAGACATGTACACATGCATCCTCCACTCGAGCACCTTGATCGATACAGAATGGAAAGGCATGTACACATGCATCCTCCACTCGAGCACCTTGATCGATACAGAATGGAAAGACATGTACACATGCATCCTCCACTCGAGCACCTTGATCGATACAGAATGGAAAGGCATGTACACATGCATCCTCCACTCGAGCACCTTGATCGATACAGAATGGAAAGACATGTACACATGCATCCTCCACTCGAGCACCTTGATCGATACAGAATGGAAAGACATGTGCACATGCACCCTCCACTCGAGCACCTTTATCGATACAGAATGGAAAACACTCGCCGAGCTCTGTTGGCACACACAATTTGGCTTGTCCAGCTCCAGCATTGTCGCTGCACCAGAGGGCAAAAGGTGCACGAGGCTGCACCTCTCTAGTGAGCGCAGCTTGCACCTCTTCGAGACACCGACCTCATCGACACTCACTCAGGTTTGGTATGATTTGGAGCTTGTTGAATTATTTTTGTCGAAATTTGTTTGTTTGGCACGTGGCACGTGGCACGTGCCAGGTGACACATCGCTGATACGTCACCGGAAAGCGCCCGTCGAGCTATGTTGGCAAGCCTAATTTGGTCTGTCCAGCTCAATAAAGACCACCACCAGACGCCAACAAGCCCAGGAGGTTGCACCCCTTTGGTGGGTGCAACTTGCACCCCTTTGGTGGGTGCAACTTGCACCTCGCGGGGTTGGCGACCCCAACAGGCACCCGGGCGCTGTACCGCGCACGTGACCTGCGAGTATCTGTGAGTCTGTATCTGTGACCTGCGAGTAGCGAGTATCTGTGACCTGCGAGTATGCGAGTCTGTGTCACTGATAATACTATTCATGGCATCACGGCGCACCACCGCGCCGCGATCGCTCATCAAAAAACGCCGGTCGGGATATGACCCACAGTCTGTTGGCAAAAAAAAAACGCCGCTGCGACTGGCGACGCTGCCTCCGACACGGAAACCAACACAGCCCTTTTAGCGAGTTTCCATCGGTGTTCGGCGAACGTGGAGCTGGTCGGTCTGCCTCGGTGTGTCGCCGGGCCTGCCACGACTGGCCGTGACAGGTCTGCCGCCGGGCCTGCCACGACTGGCCGTGACAGGTCTGTCGCCGGGCCTGCCACGACTGGCCGCCTCGGTGTGCCGCCGGGCCTGCCACGACTGGCCGCCTCGGTCTGCCGCCGGGCCTGCCACGACTGGCCGTGACCGGTCTGCCGCCGGGCCTGCCACGACTGGCCGTGACAGGTCTGCCGCCGGGCCTGCCACGACTGGCCGTGACAGGTCTGTCGCCGGGCCTGCCACGACTGGCCGTGACAGGTCTGCCGCCGCCGCCGGGCCTGCCACGACTGGCCGTCTCGGTCTGCCGCCGGGCCTGCCACGACTGGCCGTGACAGGTCTGTCGCCGGGCCTGCCATGACTGGCCGTGACAGGTCTGCCGCCGGGCCTGCCACGACTGGCCGTGACAGGTCTGCCGCCGGGCCTGCCACGACTGGCCGCCTCGGTCTGCCGCCGGGCCTGCCACGACTGGCCGCCTCGGTCTGCCGCCGGGCCTGCCACGACTGGCCGTGACCAGTCTGCCGCCGGGCCTGCCATGACTGGCCGTGACAGGTCTGCCGCCGGGCCTGCCATGACTGGCCGTGACAGGTCTGCCGCCGGGCCTGCCACGACTGGCCGTGACAGGTCTGCCGCCGGGCCTGCCACAACTGGCCGTGACAGGTCTGCCGCCGGGCCTGCCACGACTGGCCGTGACAGGTCTGCCGCCGGGCCTGCCACGACTGGCCGTGACAGATCTGCCGCCGGTCCTGCCACGACTGGTCGCCTCGGTCTGCCGCCGGGCCTGCCACGACTGGTCGCCTCGGTCTGCCGCCGGGCCTGCCACGACTGGCCGTGACAGGTCTGCCGCCGGGCCTGCCACGACTGGCCGTGACAGGTCTGTCGCCGGGCCTGCCACGACTGGCCGTGACAGGTCTGCCTCCGCCGCCGGGCCTGCCACGACTGGCCGTCTCGGTCTGCCGCCGGGCCTGCCACGACTGGCCGTGACAGGTCTGCCGCCGGGCCTGCCATGACTGGCCGTGACAGGTCTGCCGCCGGGCCTGCCACGACTGGCCGTGACAGGTCTGCCGCCGGGCCTGCCACGACTGGCCGTGACAGGTCTGCCGCCGGGCCTGCCACGACTGGCCGCCTCGGTCTGCCGCCGGGCCTGCCACGACTGGCCGCCTCGGTCTGCCGCCGGGCCTGCCACGACTGGCCGTGACAGGTCTGCCGCCGGGCCTGCCATGACTGGCCGTGACAGGTCTGCCGCCGGGCCTGCCATGACTGGCCGTGACAGGTCTGCCGCCGGGCCTGCCACGACTGGCCGTGACAGGTCTGCCGCCGGGCCTGCCACAACTGGCCGTGACAGGTCTGCCGCCGGGCCTGCCACGACTGGCCGTGACAGGTCTGCCGCCGGGCCTGCCACGACTGGCCGTGACAGATCTGCCGCCGGTCCTGCCACGACTGGTCGCCTCGGTCTGCCGCCGGGCCTGCCACGACTGGTCGCCTCGGTCTGCCGCCGGGCCTGCCACGACTGGCCGTGACAGGTCTGCCGCCGGGCCTGCCACAACTGGCCGTGACAGGTCTGCCGCCGGGCCTGCCACGACTGGCCGCCTCGGTCTGCCGCCGGGCCTGCCACGACTGGCCGTGACAGGTCTGCCGCCGGGCCTGCCATGACTGACCGTGACAGGTCTGCCGCCGGGCCTGCCACGACTGGCCGCCTCGGTCTGCCGCCGGGCCTGCCACGACTGGCCGTGACAGGTCTGCCGCCGGGCCTGTCACGACTGGCCGCCTCGGTCTGCCGCCGGGCCTGCCACGACTGGCCGTGACAGGTCTGCCGCCGGGCCTGCCACGACTGGCCGCCTCGGTCTGCCGCCGGGCCTGCCACAACTGGCCGTGACAGGTCTGCCGCCGGGCCTGCCACGACTGGCCGTGACAGGTCTGCCGCCGGGCCTGCCACGACTGGCCGCCTCGGTCTGCCGCCGGGCCTGCCACGACTGGCCGTGACAGGTCTGCCGCCGGGCCTGCCATGACTGGCCGTGACAGATCTGCCGCCGGGCCTGCCACGACTGGCCGTGACAGGTCTGCCGCCGGGCCTGCCATGACTGGCCGCCTCGGTCTGCCGCCGGGCCTGCCACGACTGGCCGCCTCGGTCTGCCGCCGGGCCTGCCACGACTGGCCGCCTCGGTCTGCCGCCGGGCCTGCCACGACTGGCCGTGACAGGTCTGCCGCCGGGCCTGCCACGACTGGCCGCCTCGGTCTGCCGCCGGGCCTGCCACGACTGGCCGTGACAGGTCTGCCGCCGGGCCTGCCACGACTGGCCGTGACAGGTCTGCCGCCGGGCCTGCCACGACTGGCCGTGACAGGTCTGCCGCCGGGCCTGCCACGACTGGTCGCCTCGGTCTGCCGCCGGGCCTGCCACGACTGGCCGCCTCGGTCTGCCGCCGGGCCTGCCACGACTGGCCGTGACAGGTCTGCCGCTGGGCCTGCCATGACTGGCCGTGACAGATCTGCCGCCGCCGCCGGGCCTGCCACGACTGGCCGCCTCGGTCTGCCGCCGGGCCTGCCACGACTGGCCGTGACAGGTCTGCCGCCGGGCCTGCCATGACTGGCCGCCTCCGTCTGCCGCCGGGCCTGCCATGAGTGGCCGTGACAGATCTGCCGCCGCCGCCGGGCCTGCCACGACTGGCCGTGACAGGTCTGCCGCCGGGCCTGCCACGACTGGCCGCCTCGGTCTGCCGCCGGGCCTGCCACGACTGGCCGTGACAGGTCTGCCGCCGGGCCTGCCACGACTGGCCGTGACAGGTCTGCCGCCGGGCCTGCCACGACTGGCCGCCTCGGTCTGCCGCCGGGCCTGCCACGACTGGCCGCCTCGGTCTACCGCCGGGCCTGCCACGACTGGCCGTGACAGGTCTGCCGCCGGGCCTGCCATGACTGGCCGTGACAGGTCTGCCGCCGGGCCTGCCATGACTGGCCGTGACAGGTCTGCCGCCGGGCCTGCCACGACTGGCCGTGACAGGTCTGCCGCCGGGCCTGCCACGACTGGCCGCCTCGGTCTGCCGCCGGGCCTGCCACGACTGGCCGCCTCGGTCTGCCGCCGGGCCTGCCACGACTGGCCGTGACAGGTCTGCCGCCGGGCCTGCCACGACTGGCCGTGACAGGTCTGCCGCCGGGCCTGCCACGACTGGCCGCCTCGGTCTGCCGCCGGGCCTGCCACGACTGGCCGTGACAGGTCTGCCGCCGGGCCTGCCATGACTGGCCGTGACAGGTCTGCCGCCGGGCCTGCCACGACTGGCCGTGACAGATCTGCCGCCGGGCCTGCCACGACTGGCCGTGACAGGTCTGCCGCCGCCGCCGGGCCTGCCACGACTGGCCGCCTCGGTCTGCCGCCGGGCCTGCCATGACTGGCCGTGACAGGTCTGCCGCCGGGCCTGCCACGACTGGCCGTGACAGGTCTGCCACCGGGCCTGCCACGACTGGCCGCCTCGGTCTGCCGCCGGGCCTGCCACGACTGGCCGTGACAGGTCTGCCGCCGGGCCTGCCACGACTGGCCGTGACAGGTCTGCCGCCGGGCCTGCCACAACTGGCCGTGACAGGTCTGCCGCCGGGCCTGCCACGACTGGCCGTGACAGGTCTGCCGCCGGGCCTGCCACAACTGGCCGTGACAGGTCTGCCGCCGGGCCTGCCACGACTGGCCGTGACAGGTCTGCCGCCGGGCCTGCCACGACTGGCCGTGACAGATCTGCCGCCGGTCCTGCCACGACTGGTCGCTTCGGTCTGCCGCCGGGCCTGCCACGACTGGTCGCCTCGGTCTGCCGCCGGGCCTGCCACGACTGGCCGTGACAGGTCTGCCGCCGGGCCTGCCACAACTGGCCGTGACAGGTCTGCCGCCGGGCCTGCCACGACTGGCCGCCTCGGTCTGCCGCCGGGCCTGCCACGACTGGCCGTGACAGGTCTGCCGCCGGGCCTGCCATGACTGGCCGTGACAGATCTGCCGCCGCCGCCGGGCCTGCCACGACTGGCCGCCTCGGTCTGCCGCCGGGCCTGCCACGACTGGCCGTGACAGGTCTGCCGCCGGGCCTGCCATGACTGGCCGCCTCGGTCTGCCGCCGGGCCTGCCATGACTGGCCGTGACAGATCTGCCGCCGGCCGCCGGGCCTGCCACGACTGGCCGCCTCGGTCTGCCGCCGGGCCTGCCACGACTGGCCGTGACAGGTCTGCCGCCGGGCCTGCCACGACTGGCCGCCTCGGTCTGCCGCCGGGCCTGCCACGACTGGCCGTGACAGGTCTGCCGCCGGGCCTGCCACGACTGGCCGCCTCGGTCTGCCGCCGGGCCTGCCACGACTGGCCGTGACAGGTCTGCCGCCGGGCCTGCCACGACTGGCCGTGACAGGTCTGCCGCCGGGCCTGCCACAACTGGCCGTGACAGGTCTGCCGCCGGGCCTGCCACGACTGGCCGTGACAGGTCTGCCGCCGGGCCTGCCACAACTGGCCGTGACAGGTCTGCCGCCGGGCCTGCCACGACTGGCCGTGACAGGTCTGCCGCCGGGCCTGCCACGACTGGCCGTGACAGATCTGCCGCCGGTCCTGCCACGACTAGTCGCCTCGGTCTGCCGCCGGGCCTGCCACGACTGGTCGCCTCGGTCTGCCGCCGGGCCTGCCACGACTGGCCGTGACAGGTCTGCCGCCGGGCCTGCCACAACTGGCCGTGACAGGTCTGCCGCCGGGCCTGCTATGACTGGCCGTGACAGATCTGCCGCCGCCGCCGGGCCTGCCACGACTGGCCGCCTCGGTCTGCCGCCGGGCCTGCCACGACTGGCCGTGACAGGTCTGCCGCCGGGCCTGCCATGACTGGCCGCCTCGGTCTGCCGCCGGGCCTGCCATGACTGGCCGTGGCAGATCTGCCGCCGCCGCCGGGCCTGCCACGACTGGCCGCCTCGGTCTGCCGCCGGGCCTGCCACGACTGGCCGTGACAGGTCTGCCGCCGGGCCTGCCACGACTGGCCGCCTCGGTCTGCCGCCGGGCCTGCCACGACTGGCCGTGACAGGTCTGCCGCCGGGCCTGCCACGACTGGCCGTGACAGGTCTGCCGCCGGGCCTGCCACGACTGGCCGCCTCGGTCTGCCTCCCGGCCTGCCACGACTGGCCGCCTCGGTCTGCCGCCGGGCCTGCCATGACTGGCCGTGACAGGTCTGCCGCCGGGCCTGCCACGACTGGCCGCCTTGGCCTGCCGCCGGGCCTGCCACGACTGGCCGCCTTGGTCTGCCGCCGGGCCTGCCACGACTGGCCGCCTTGGTCTGCCGCCGGGCCTGCCACGACTGGCCGCCTCGGTCTGCCGCCGGGCCTGCCACGACTGGCCGTGACAGGTCTGCCGCCGGTCCTGCCACGACTGGCCGCCCTGGTCTGCCGCCGGGCCTGCCACGACTGGCCGCCTCGGTCTGCCGTCGGGCCTGCCACGACTGGCCGCCTTGGTCTGCCGCCGGGCCTGCCATGACTGGCCGTGACAGGTCTGCCGCCGGGCCTGCCACGACTGGCCGCCTTGGTCTGCCGCCGGGCCTGCCACGACTGGCCGTGACAGGTCTGCCGCCGGGCCTGCCACGACTGGCCGTGACAGGTCTGCCGCCGGGCCTGCCATGATTGGCCGTGACAGATCTGCCGCCGGGCCTGCCACAACTGGCCGTGACAGGTCTGCCGCCGGGCCTGCCACGACTGGCCGTGACAGGTCTGCCGCCGGGCCTGCCACGACTGGCCGCCTCGGTCTGCCGCCGGGCCTGCCACGACTGGCCGTGACAGGTCTGCCGCCGGGCCTGCCACGACTGGCCGTGACAGGTCTGCCGCCGGGCCTGCCATGACTGGCCGTGACAGGTCTGCCGCCGGGCCTGCCACGACTGGCCGTGACAGATCCGGCGGCGTGGCAGCAGCCCCGGAAGGTCACTTAAAGGAAATAGTTCACCTTCAACATTAGTTTTAAACTGAGATAGCAGTTTTGTAGCCCGTGTTGGGAAATCCCTATCTGCAAGTTTTCTTGACTGGAAAGGCTGTCCAGCATATTTTTGTTTTATATTCGTTTTCATTTTTACCTTTGTCTTCATTTTTTCTATTTTATCTTCACTATTTCATCACATATTTCTTATTTCGTATTTTATTTTTATATTTTAAATCCATTTGTGTCATTTAACAGCTTTTAACCATCGCTTTTGTATTATAGAGGATCTTCTAAGTGATCTTTTTTTTATTATTATAGGTATAGATGGTTATGGGTGAGGGATGTAATGTGATCTTTTAAGTATGTGAATGCGTGTGGTTTTATCTGTGTGACTTCGCCCATAAATGGTTCACCCGTCGGCGATGATGTTAAATAAATACATAAATAAATAAATACAATTTGAGTTTTGGGCGAAGGAATGCGGTGCTGGCGAAAGAATGTTGTACTGGTTTTAACCCGGGCAGAGAATATACCATCAGCCAATCAGCTTGCAGCTGGTGCTAGCAAGCGATCGCCGGCCACCGGTTGGCACATCTCCAATGCGAGTCTATCTTTACGCGACTACTTTCGAATCTGATTGGCTGAACCATTGTTTACATTCGCGTGACGTCAGGACTCTGACTCAGAGAGTATGCATATAGTTTTGATAAACAATACAAATGTACGGCCTTCTGTCCTGAATCGGCGCGATATAAGGCCATTTTTGACAATATAAACATAAATTGTATTACAAATATAATCAAATCGTGTTGAGTAAAAAAATTCCAAGGTGAACTATTTCCTCGTCTAAACAGGTACCAACCCCTCGAGACAGCAGAGCTGACGTACTGGAAGGGTACACACTGCACATCTCAGCCGCCGGTGGGTTTGCAAGCACGTGCAGAGGGTATTATGTATTGCGTCGGTGCCAATTATATTACTAAAGCATTCGCTCGGCACGTTATGACATGTTCACTACGACTATCGATAGCGTATGCTTTTTTTTTGTCAGATAGGTGTATGCAGTATGCCCCCACTCGACACCTTTATAGACTTCGTTACAATTATTGTTGCGACTGCCGGTAATAGCCGTTTTCACGAAGGATTTTGCGTTTGGGGCGTTTGGGGCGATTGGGGAGTTTTGGGTAAATGGGTCTATAGCTCGTAAGAACACGGCTTTTCCCGGTGATTTTTGATATTAATCGCAACTTTATGAATTAATACATTTTTCTGGAAATTCCATTTTAATGATAACACCATAGCTTACTTAAAGGGAAATAATGACCTTTTGATTTTGTTAGCAACAATTTCTTAGGCTACCGCTATGGTTTTAAAATTATTTTATTTGAATTTAAGAATTAAATAAAATTATTCCCAAATTCGAAGTTGTAAGTTTGGGAAAAATACAAAACAAGTACCTTGTGTACTTCATGAAGGTCATTTACAAATTCGCCCTTCCCTACCATTGTTTACATCGATTGCGGCATTTTTGGTGGCTCTGTGACATTTCCGATCAAACTGAGCGCTGCTCGGACACACGCTAGTAGCGCTTTCGTTCTCCATGGCAACCAGGCGTCAGCCAATCAAAAGCCAGAAAGGGATTACGTTCTGGCTTTTCATTGGCTCACGCCTGGTTGCCATGGAGAACGAAAGCGCTACTAGCAACAACTCGCCACAATGGTTAAGTGCGCCGAGAAGCATGACAATGCTTTGTAAACAAATCGCCGACGCTAAATAGGTCGCTGTCGATGTGCATCGATGAGCTTCCGATTTAATTGCCAGTTTTGTGTTATTGTTTGTTAGTTTTTTGGGGATTTTTTTTTTTATTTTGCATGATAATATAAAGCATAGTGTTATATACAGCCACAGACAAATTATACAATACTCCTAATGTTGAAAACAAATGAATTTATTTTCAAAAATTGAGGGTCGCAACTACTAACTATGCCGCCGTTAATGTGCTTCGATGAGCTTCCGATTGTATTGCCACTTTTTCCAATCGCTGTTAGTTTTAGAAGATCGCCGGGCATATAATCACAACAAGCAGAACGCACAATATATTTTCCACTCCATTGCGTAAAAAAACAATACGGGAAAAGCCCGGAGTTTGATGAGGACCAAAAGTACTTGCAAGTACCGGTCGTTTAAAGTGTGGAACGCTTATCAACTTTAACTTGAAATATCTTTCGGGTAGGGAAGTTGTCATGCAAAATGTGATGAATTTACAATATATTTTGGTCTCGTCTGGCGATTTCAAGTGCTAACTTCATTTTTTGTGGAAAAAGGTCATTATTTCCCTTTAACATTAGCAATTTCATCTTAAACTAGCTCTGGTGATGCCAGATGGCTGTGGTGGTTTGGGGCGGTTGGTGAGACTCCATCTTGCTCGGAATCCCCGGGTGTGCGGGGTTCGGGAAATGGTCATATTTTTGCAACGACATGGGTTTCAGGAATTTCAATGAAATTTTTCAATGCCCATTTCAATGCAAACTAGATGAATTATTACATTCATATTTTCAGTCATATTCACTTTTGATAGCAAGGATTAATGATAATTAGCGATTTCGTTTTGATCATTTGTTGTAAGATGACGAGAATGCTGGCTCCGGCTCCGCGCTGGCTCCGCACAGGCGCCGCCGCCGGTAACCATGGCGACCACGTGGCTCCGGCGCCAGCCGGCCCGTCACCATGGCGACGAGCCAGCCGGTCGCCTGACGTCACGTTGCACATGTGCAGAGCTGTGGTCTGCGCCCAGCCATGCCGTCCGTTCGATCTAGGGCAGCCATTTTTGAGTTTGCAGTACCAGTGGCTGCAGAAAGCCCGCATGTTTCATGTTTTTTTTTTCTCAGGGATTTTTATGAGGTTCTTTTAGCTTTTTATGAGATTCATCAATTAATTAATTGATCAAATCAAGAACATTTGGTGTGATTCGTTGCTTAAATAAATTAGTAAGGATTGTTCCGGTTTTCAGAAACCAACGAAGTTACCGCTCTAAATTGGACGATCTCAGCGGGACGGAGCGGACGATGAATTAAGGCCTGTCTATGCTTTTGACATTTGATTGCATTTGTCATCATAATATTATATTTCTTTGCCATTAATATCTTCAATTTTGCCCTAACTAAGTGTCAATTGCGTATTTTATTTAATCAAAGCTGATTATCTAGTATACTTGTTAGCCTCTTTTGGGGCGTTTTCGGTATATTTTGTAGAAGGAACTAACGCAACCCAAAATTGCCAGATTTGCTCAAGAATTTGAATATTCAAAGCAAACTAACGGGACATATTGAATTGTAGGAGCATATACTTATACATTAATTCATAAAATTGCGATTGATACCAAAAATCACCGGGAAAAGCCGCGTTCTTACGAGCTACAGATCAATTTACCCCAATCGCCCCAAACGCCCCAATCGCCCGAAACGCAAAATCCTTCGTGAAAACGGCTAATGTGTGTTTTGTAATGCAGGCATGCATGTGTTCTTACGTATTCTGGCGATATCGAGAGGCCATCAACGCAATTTAGAAATAATATCGCTAGGAACATTTATTTCTTGCAAGTAGACAGATTCGTTATGTACGTACTGACGTATCGATTTCCGTGTGTCGGTCCACCCGGGCATCAACGTACAGTATTGCCGGGACCCGAGGTTGACACTGATATGGTGCAGTATTGCCGGGGACCCGAGGTTGACACTGATGGTGCAGTATTGCCGGGGGTCCGAGGTTGACACTGATGGTGCAGTATTGCCGGGGTCCCGAGGTTAGCACTGATGGTGCAGTATTGCCGGGACCCGAGGTTGACACTGATGGTGCAGTATTGCCGGGACCCGAGGTTGACACTGATGGTGCAGTATTGCCGGGGACCCGAGGTTGACACTGATATGGTGCAGTATTGCCGGGGACCCGAGGTTGACACTGATGGTGCAGTATTGCCGGGGACCCGAGGTTGACACTGATGGTGCAGTATTGCCGGGGGTCCGAGGTTGACACTGATGGTGCAGTATTGCCGGGGTCCCGAGGTTAACACTGATGGTGCAGTATTGCCGGGACCCGAGGTTGACACTGATGGTGCAGTATTGCCGGGGACCCGAGGTTGACACTGATATGGTGCAGTATTGCCGGGGACCCGAGGTTGACACTGATGGTGCAGTATTGCCGGGGACCCGAGGTTGACACTGATGGTGCAGTATTGCCGGGGGCCTGACGCTGACACTGATGGTGCAGTATTGCCGGGGTCCCGAGGTTAACACTGATGGTGCAGTATTGCCGGGGACCCGAGGTTGACACTGATGGTGCAGTATTGCCGGGGACTCGAGGTTGACACTGATGGTGCAGTATTGCCGGGGGCCCGAGGTTGACACTGATGGTGCAGTATTGCCGGGGACCCGAGGTTGACACTGATGGTGCAGTATTGCCGGGGGCGGGGATCCGAGGTTGACACTGATTGCAACACTCGGGTGTGTAACAAAGTGATTATGACGCTCAGTTATGACCCTCTGTGACGTCACCAATGACGAGATATCCTTAACCTTTTATTGGCCTGCCGAAGGGCGTCGCCGTAGCCTCTGCGCCTGCGTGGACTCTGACCGGCGGGTTGTGGTCGCGTGCCGCCGGCCGCCGCTGGAGAGTTCTAGTCTTGACTCCGCCGCGACCTGAAGTCGGCCCCCGAACGCGCTGTCGCGTTGGCGGACTACCGTTGCCGGCCAAATTGGCCAGACTGTATCTTCTTTTCGAACTGTTGGTGTTTAATCCGACAACAACACGAGACTTTTTAAAAACTAGACTATCACTTGTTTTATTGAGAAAGAGAGAAAGACGGAACAAGATTACAGGTTAAGATAAGCGTGATTAGAGGTGTCAATTTTGCCAAGAGGCTCGAGCTCAGGAACGTTGTTCCGCGTGTTCTGCGGCTTTTCCTCGACGTTTCATGCGGGGTCTGCGTGATGTGTCAGTGTAGCTCACCGCAACAAGCTTGGCTTACTGCGGCAACTTCCTGTCCCTGCTTCCCTGGTCCTGGTCTTATCTTGACTTGTCTCTTGGTCTCGGAGATCTACCTAATCAAAACATTCACCAAATATAAACTCGGTATTGTCAGTTTATTGCAACCGCCTGTTGTATAGTGTAGGTGGTCTGAATGAAGATCCTCGGCGCGTTAGATCTCAACTCCGTCACGTGTCCGACATACAACATGTAGAGCCGGGTTAAACTAAGTACTTCAATTATTGCAACAACACTACTACGGCAATCCACATCTTCACACACGCACACACACACACTCATCAGAGTCAACTGATAAAAACACACGGCCCTGGACAGGGAAGTCTGGATGGTAGCGGTACCGGTAGACAGCCGCGCCTCAACACAGCGGACGGCAGACGGCATCAGGGCGGCGGACAGCAGCAGGTGCAGCGGCCCGCCGGCGTCACACGCATCTCACATGGCAGCGCGCCGTCCCAACCAGGCGGTCGATCCGGCACTCCACAGCCGACCCCGCAGCCGCAGCTGACTGACCACTCTCTGGCCAGCCATCTGCGCCGCGGCACGTCGACCCGCACTGCCGCTCCGTCCCTTGCTGCCTGCCCGGGCGAGAAGCGTCCGGCCGGAACCCAGGTCCTTTCTGTTTACCCTCCCCATCATCACTCTTTTTCTCGCCCACATTTTCTACAATACTCTACTCCCCGCAGTAGGTACACGCCCAGTGGCGGATCTACGTTAGGGGAAAACAGGCTATTGCCCCCCTCCAAAAAAAAACCGGAACATTGGTAGGCAAACGTATGTTTTTGTGTCCCCCTAAACCGCTCCGGGAGGTTGTGATTTTTGTTCCGGGAAGTCATGATTTATCCTCCCCCCCTCCCGCTAAATCCTTCCTTCCTTCGCGCTGATGACCCGACGCCCCCCCCCCCCCGGTCAACGACTTTTCGTAAAATTTTCGGAGCGAAATTGTTCCTCCCATCCCCCACTAGAAACCTAGATCCGCCACGGTACCCGCCCATCCACTTTTCCAACCCTCACCACATCCTATTCCCCTCCGGCTCTCAGCTCCGATCCTCCAGTCGCATGGACAGATCCTCCTTATGTCTGTCTCCGCTCCTCCAGCCACCTGGCCAGATCCTCCTTATGTCTGTCTCCGCTCCTCCAGTCGCCTGGCCAGATCCTCCTTATGTCTGTCTCCGCTCCTCCAGTCGCCTGGCCAGATCCTCCTTATGTCTGTCTCCGCTCCTCCAGCCACCTGGCCAGATCCTCCTTATGTCTGTCTCCGCTCCTCCAGCCACCTGGCCAGATCCTCCTTATGTCTGTCTCCACTCCTCCAGTCGCCTGGCCAGATCCTCCTTATGTCTGTCTCCGATCCTCCAGCAACCTGGCCAGATCCTCCTTATGTCTGTCTCCGATCCTCCAGCCATCTGACCAGATCCTCCTTATGTCTGTCTCCGATCCTCCAGCCACCTGGTCAGATCCTCCTTATGGTTGCTGAGCCAGTTGATGTTGGCCTGCGTCGTCTCGAGGGCCTCCCTCCTGGAGCGCTCCCCGGCGCCGGCCTCCGGGTAGCGTGCGAAGAACTGCTGCATGGCGCTCAGCTGCAGCTCCGTGTCGAAGTTGCGCGTGATGCGTGGCACCATGAAGCCCAGGTAGCGCTCGTTCAGCGAGAAGCGAGGAACCAGGTACGACTCCCACTCAGCCCTGCCGAGACAGACAGAACAGGACGTGTCAGATGTTATACCAGGTACGGCTCCCACTCAGCCCTGCCGAGACAGACAGAACAGGACGTGTCAGATGTTATACCAGGTACGGCTCCCACTCAGCCCTGCCGAGACAGACAGAACAGGACGTGTCAGATGTTATACCAGGTACGGCTCCCACTCAGCCCTGCCGAGACAGACAGAACAGGACGTGTCAGATGTTATACCAGGTACGGCTCCCACTCAGCCCTGCCGAGACAGACAGAACAGGACGTGTCAGATGTTATACCAGGTACGGCTCCCACTCAGCCCTGCCGAGACAGACAGAACAGGACGTGTCAGATGTTATACCAGGTACGACTCCCACTCAGCCCTGCCGAGACAGACAGAACAGGACGTGTCAGATGTTATACCAGGTACGGCTCCCACTCAGCCCTGCCGAGACAGACAGAACAGGACGTGTCAGATGTTATACCAGGTACGGCTCCCACTCAGCCCTGCCGAGACAGACAGAACAGGACGTGTCAGATGTTATACCAGGTACGGCTCCCACTCAGCCCTGCCGAGACAGACAGAACAGGACGTGTCAGATGTTATACCAGGTACGACTCCCACTCAGCCCTGCCGAGACAGACAGAACAGGACGTGTCAGATGTTATACCAGGTACGGCTCCCACTCAGCCCTGCCAAGACAGACAGAACAGGACGTGTCAGATGTTATACCAGGTACGGCTCCCACTCAGCCCTGCCGAGACAGACAGAACAGGACGTGTCAGATGTTATACCAGGTACGGCTCCCACTCAGCCCTGCCAAGACAGACAGAACAGGACGTGTCAGATGTTATACCAGGTACGGCTCCCACTCAGCCCTGCCGAGACAGACAGAACAGGACGTGTCAGATGTTATACCAGGTACGGCTCCCACTCAGCCCTGCCGAGACAGACAGAACAGGACAGAACAGGACAGATCAGGACAGATCAGGACAGATCAGGACAGAACAGGACAGGACAGAACAGGACAGAACAGGACAGAACAGGACAGAACAGGACAGGACAGAACAGGACAGAACAGGACAGAACAGGACAGAACAGGACAGAACAGGACAGAACAGCCCCTGTAGCTCAGTGGGAGAGCGCTGGACTTCTGACCTATCCCGGTGTGGCAGCCCGGGTTCGAGTCGCTTCGGCGCTCGCTGTTTGCTCCTGACTGGGATGGCCTGCGGCCGGTGGCAGCGGTCGCACCCAAGATCAGGTGACGTCAGTGAGCGGGGCGGACCGTGTCCAGGTGTGTCGGGCACGTAAAACTTTCGTCTCTAAATTCTGCCGGCCAACAGGAATTGCGCGATCGGATGGTGAGGTCAGGACCTGCGCAACAAGCTCTGCTTAGCGTGGGTCATGACCTCGAAAATCCATCCATACAAAACATTCGGACTAAATTTATTATATAAAAAAACAGGACAGAACAGGACAGAACAGGACAGAACAGGACAGAACAGGACAGAACAGGACAGAACAGGACAGAACAGGACAGAACAGGACAGAACAGGACAGAACAGCCCCTGTAGCTCAGTGGGAGAGCGCTGGACTTCTGACCTATCCCGGTGTGGCAGCCCGGGTTCGAGTCGCTTCGGCGCTCGCTATTTGCTCCTGACTGGGATGGCCTGCGGCCGGTGGCAGCGGTCGCACCCAAGGTCAGGTGACGTCAGTGAGCGGGACGGACCGTGTCCAGGTGTGTCGGGCACGTAAAACTTTCGTCTCTAAATTCTGCCGGCCAACAGGAATTGCGCGATCAGGATCAGGTGAGGTCAGGACCTGCGCAACAAGCTCTGCTTAGCGTGGGTCCTGACCTCGGAAATCCATTCATACAAAACATTCGAACTAAATTTATTATATAAAAAAACAGGACAGAACAGGACAGAACAGGACAGAACAGGACATAACAGGACATAACATGACATAACAGGACAGAACAGGACAGAACAGGACAGAACAGGACAGAACAGGACAGAACAGGACAGGACAGAACA
>JAXIVJ010006886.1:0-63972 GCA_036785665.1 Chirona hameri
TTTCGCAGTTCCAGCCCATCTCGAG
Source organism: Chirona hameri (assembly GCA_036785665.1). Classification (NCBI taxonomy): domain Eukaryota; kingdom Metazoa; phylum Arthropoda; class Thecostraca; order Balanomorpha; family Balanidae; genus Chirona; species Chirona hameri. Next base: position 26 of record JAXIVJ010006886.1, read on the forward strand.
GACAGGAACACCTTCCAGTAGCGTCACGTTAGAGATCATGGCGCCGTGGACGTCCATCACCACCAGCTGACCCGTCAGAGAGCCGAAAAACACCTGCAGCGGACGGCAGTTAACTCAACTCAACTCAGCTCAGCTCAGCTCAGCTCAGCTCAGCTCAGCTCAGCCCAGGCACGTAGACATTTTTTTTTAAAAGGGGGGAGGGGGGGGGGGGGGGGGCCATGTCAGTGGCGGATCAAATTTCGCTCTGTGTTGTTGACGATAAGTTGTTGACGGGGGTGTCGGGGGTGTCGGAGGGGCGGGGGGGGGGGGGGGGGGGTCGGGTCGTCGCAGAATCACATTTTATCTAGTGTAAACTGGTTTACGCAAAATCGCATTTTATCTAGTGTAAACTGGTTTGCTCAGGGGGGGGGGGGGGGGGGGGATGGCTCTCGTGCCCCCCCCCCCCCCCCCCCTCTTGACTACGTCGCTGGCTCAGCTCAGTATCAGATGTATGATGACCAGTAACATCCACACTCGTCACATACAACAGCCTACATCTTGCAAACACGACTGCCGAACGAACCACTCCACAAAGCATATGACTCACACCAGCGCGGAAATGTGGGTGTCGCTGGATTGGAAGCTGTCATATGTGACACTCGTTCGTGGTAAGAGTTTAATATATGGGAACAGTTACTGATGCATATGGTATTCAGTAATGGATCGTACCATAATATGGGGCTTAATTGGCCAATGTCTTTGCTTAGGCCCAGGATAGGACGATTAGAAACCTCACAAAATATAATTCAATAGATTTCCAGTAGCACAAAATCATCGAAAACCCACCAATTTACGGAACTTGCATGCAATATCATGATTGGTACAATCTACATACATCTGTGCATACAATACCAAAGTTATAGCAATTTGCAACATCGCATGTTTGAGTTTTAGCCATCTGAATTAGATCGAACAACTGTGAATTCCTCTTGTCTCTTTTGACAGTTTACTGATGTGCCATCTGGTGCTTACCTGCTGGTCATCCGGCGTCCAGGTGCCGCAGACAATATTACTGCTAAGTCTGAGGTTAGACGACCAATACCGCTGGCCAGCAACAGAGCCCACTAAGACAAAGCCGTCCTGTGGACAGACAAACAGACACACTGACAGGACAGACAGACAGACAGACAGACAGACAGACAGACAGACAGACAGACAGACAGACAGACAGACAGACAGACAGACAGACAGACAGACAGACAGACAGACAGACAGACAGACAGACAGACAGACAGACAGACAGACAGACAGACAGACAGACAGACAGACAGACAACAGACAGACAGACAGACAGACAGACAGACAGACAGACAGACAGACAGACAGACAGACAGACAGACAGACAGACAGACATACAGACAGACAGACAGACAGACAGACAGACAGACAGACAGACAGACAGACAGACAGACAGACAGACAGACAGACAGACAGACAGACAGACAGACAGACAGACAGGCAGACATACAGACAGACAGACAGACAGACAGACAGACATACAGACAGACATACAGACATACATACAGACAGACAGACATACAGACAGACATACAGACAGACAGACAGACAGACAGACAGACAGACAGACAGACAGACAGACAGACAGACAGACAGACAGACAGACAGACAGACAGACAGACAGACAGACAGACAGACAGACAGACAGACAGACAGACAGACAGACAGACAGACAGACAGACAGACAGACAGACAGACAGACCATACAGACAGACAGACAGACAGACAGACAGACAGACAGACAGACAGACAGACAGACAGACATACAGACAGACAGACAGACAGACAGACAGACAGACAGACAGACAGACAGACAGACAGACAGACAGACAGACAGACAGACAGACAGACAGACAGACAGACATACAGACAGACAGACAGACAGACAGACAGACAGACATACAGACAGACAGACAGACAGACAGACAGACAGACAGACAGACAGACAGACAGACAGACAGACAGACAGACAGACAGACAGACAGACAGACAGACAGACAGACAGACAGACAGACAGACAGACAGACAGACAGACAGACAGACAGACAGACAGACAGACAGACAGACAGACAGACAGACAGACAGACAGACAGACAGACAGACAGACAGACAGACAGACAGACAGACAGACAGACAGACAGACAGACAGACAGACAGACAGACAGACAGACAGACAGACAGACAGACAGACAGACAGACAGACAGACAGACAGACAGACAGACAGACAGACAGACAGACATACAGACATACAGACAAACAGACAGACAGACAGACAGACAGGACAGACAGACAGACAGACAGACAGGCAGACAGACAGACAGACAGACAGACAGACAGACAGACAGACAGACATACAGACAGACAGACAGACAGACAGACAGACAGACAGACAGACAGACAGACAGACAGACAGACAGACAGACAGACAGACAGACAGACAGACAGACAGACAGACAGACAGACAGACATACAGACAGACAGACAGACAGACAGACAGACAGACAGACAGACAGACATACAGACAGACAGACAGACAGACAGACAGACAGACAGACAGACAGACAGACAGACGTACTGACAGACAGACATACATACAGACATACATACAGACAGACAGACAGACAGACATACAGACAGACATACAGACAGACAGACAGACAGACAGACAGACAGACATACATACAGACAGACAGACAGACATACAGTCTGTCAGACAGACAGACCCCGCTGCCCGGAAACAGACGGCCCATTTTTGCATGTATAGCTGGGTAATACATGCCTGTGTTCTGTCTGGCAGAGCGGACGCACGTCCCATACAACATCGTTACTTGAGAGAGTTCTAGCCCGCTTCATGCAATATGTATAATGCAGCTAGCGCGCCGCAGTCTTCAGCCGACCGCAGCGCGCCGCAGTCAGCCGACGCAGCGCGCCGCAGTCTTCAGCCGACCGCAGCGCGCCGCAGTCTCCGCAGTCAGCCGACCGCAGCGCGCCGCAGTCTCCGCAGTCAGCCGACCGCAGCGCGCCGCAGTCTCCGCAGTCAGCCGACCGCAGCGCGCCGCAGTCTCCGCAGTCAGCCGACCGCAGCGCGCCGCAGTCTCCGCAGTCAGCCGACCGCAGCGCGCCGCAGTCTCCGCAGTCAGCCGACCGCAGCGCGCCGCAGTCTTCAGCAGGCCGCTGCAAGCACCGAGCCAGCTGCGGCTTTCCGCGGCAACCGAGGACCAAAGCGTGTCAGTATGTCTTGCGAACGAACGCTCGATCGAGCACAGGCTGAGGACCGGCGGACAGCCGATGTATATAACATTATGTTATGTTATGTTTATATGTGTAGTTCAGAACCTCCCCATCCATCCCCTCAATGGAGGCTCCAGCGCGGCGCCGCGATTCAGCGCCTCTCACATCGACGTGCCGCATGTCCAGTGTCCGCATGTCCGCATGTCCGCATGTCCGCATGTCCTCATGTCCGCATGTCCGCATGTCCGCATGTCCGCATGTCCACGCCCATGTGGTACTCTGCGGAGATGCAGCCAGTGACGGAACGCGCTCTTTGCTTCTGCCGATCAGTGGCGTCTTGCCTTTGAAGAACCTGGCAGCCGCTCTCATCTCACATTCCAGGATCTCCATGTGAAGGCTTAACTTAGTCGGAGACGGGAGCCCCGGCCGTGGCAGAGTGCTCCAAGGCACCACTCAAATACCACTCGTAAGGGAACGATGGCCTGGAGGTCCCATGACATGAATTCGTCGTTTTTTTCTGGGTTATTAGCGGATGTTCACGGGAAAATGAATTGTCATATGGTACAAAAATATTGATTCTTCAATACCTTGCACTTATTGTCTGACAGTTTAACCCGCGCCGTGCCGGTGCTCGGCGCCACCTTCGCCGTGCCGGCAGCCGGGGGGGGGGGGGCGTTTCGACGTCCCCCTCTAAACTCTGCTCTTATACAACGTAGGCAAAAACCGAAAACATCGTTCGAAAGCTCGTCAAAATTAATTTGAAACTATTTCAGGCATTTTTTTCTCAGGTCAATATTGGGGTTACTAGAGGTCATCAAGGGTCAAACTTTCCAGTTTTAGGACTTCGCTCCAGAAAATCCCAGATATCACAGGAACTATGATAGATAGGAACAAACAGAAAAAAAAACAATGGAAAGCTATTGAAAAATGCAATCGCTAAGGTGTCCTCAGATTTGAGCTAAGGTCAATAGTTTAGGCTCCAGAATTTGAGCTAAGGTCAATAGTTTAGGCTCCAGAGCTCATCAAATGTCAAAAAGGCTATTTTTAGCAAAACAGTTTTCACAAATATCTTTTGATCTAATAAATATATGGCAATATTGGGACGCCATCGTGTTTGTATTGTCAAGGTGCTTCGAATCATATTCATGATGACCAGGTTAGGTCAACTTTAAAAAATTGACCTTAGGTCAAGATCAAGTGGTGACCCAATTACGTCATGTTGCACATTGAGGAGACGTACCTCGACAAGACAAACACATTCGTGTCAGTTTCACGTCTTTATTTTGATTTTGTCGAGAGTTATTGACAAACAAGTGTTGGTGACTTCGGATGACCTCAGCTGACCCTGTAAGGTTCACTGAACCAAAATTGCACCTGGGTCTTCAAGAATATCCTAGGATAACATGATCCATAAGTAATTGGGCTGATATCATACGTATCATCAGAATAGGAAGCATTTTAATATTTCCCATTGACTTATAATGGGAGGTCACGAAATTGACCCGACCTTAGGTCACCGATATCGAACATCTGAGATAAACAAATTGTAGGTACCATTGCGCTTATGACATCCTGTAAGTACGAAATCGATCGGCCAAAAACTGTGGCTGTTAGACGAGCGCTCACTTTTTTGGAGGTGGGGTCACGTGACCTAGTCTGGTGACCTGATCTGAAATAACTCGTGGTGAAGAAAAAAAAACAATATGTGGAAAATTCATGCCTCAACAGCTGTGCCAAAAATGGTGGAGTTTGCGCGTTGCCGTTTTTTTCGCTATTCTTGAAAAACCTCAGGGGGGCGTCTAAACGCCCCCCCCCCCCCCCCGGCACGGCGCGGTTTATATAGGACATCCAACATGTCAATTATTATCAAAGCATTTGGATTCCTGAGTGATCATGAGTAGAATATTTATAAATGTGTACGTTTTCGTCTGACAGAACTGTTGGCGCAATTAAAATACCGTTCGAAAGCTCGTCAAAAATCATTTTGAAACTATTTCAGTCATATTTTGGCTTAGGTCAATATTGAGGTCACCAAATGTCATCAAAGGTCAGATTTTCCAGTTTTAGGACTTCGCTTCGAAAAAACACCCAAATATCTCGGGAACTATGACATCCAAGAACAAACGGAAAACGCAATAAAAATATCTGGGCAAATGCAATCGCTAAGGTGTCCTAAAATTTTAGGTCAGGTCAACAGTTTAGGCTCCAGAGGTCATCAAGGGTCAAAAAGGCTATTTTTTGGCAAAACTGTTTTTCACAAACAACTTTTTATCTAATAAATATAAGGCAATAATTTTGACATCATGTTTGTCTCGTCAAGGCGCTTTGAATGATATTCGAGTTGACCAGGTAAGGTCAGCTTAAACAAAAAATTGCATCAGGTAAAGGTCAAGTGGTGACCCAAGTAGGTCATGCTGTATGTTGGGAGACGTGCCTCGACGAGACAAACACATTGGTGCCGGTTTACTTCTATATCTTCATTCTGTCGAGAGTTATTGACATAAAAGTGTTGGTGACCTCGGATGACCTCATGTGACCTTGCAAGGGCCCCTGAACAAAATATTTGCCTGAAACATCAAGAAGGGCTAGAACACAGCAGACTATAAAAGTTGGTCCGATCTGATGTGTGACCTCTAAATGGAAAGCATTTGCCAATTATTTGTCGTTGCCAGCGATAATTTGCAAATGCAATGTAATTTGGCGGACAACCATGCAACGTACAGGAAGATGAATGTTAGCATTGGATTCCGGCACATTGTTATATATAGAAGGGGTACGTTTGTTTTCAAAATTGTGCGTTGTACATTCCAATAACCACAAATGATCAAGGGAGGAGGCATTTTCCGACATTTGTAACGATACATATGACCAATAATTATGTATTTAATACAAAAGGCGGACCAACCGCAATAGTTACAAAGTACCGGAATTTGTTAGCTTATGCCGGAACAATGGTATTATCTGGCATGGGGTACGTTTGTCACATTTCCTGAAGAATACGTTGAAAACATGCTTATATTACGAATTCAGCCCGGTTTCCCTATGGCGGCCTTACGCTTCCAGCCGCCCCGGGAGCGGTGATTGAGCGGCTCGGTCCGTAACGTCCTCAGGGGGTGGTGTTGTTCCAGGCCCATGAACGGCCAGACAACTGGCACAAGTGATCAACCGGCGTCCAACTCATACACGAGGTATCTGACAGTGCTGGCCGAATTGGAGCTGTGTTCTATAGTCACGCCGGGGAGTTAGGGGGTGTCGCCGACCGAAACTGTCTTCCCCTCCTCCTTGATGGAGCAGTCGACGGTGCCACAGTACCATTGTAACAATACCATCCTCTGTGTCTTCCCAACGGACGCCACCGTCCCGTACCGGCTGGAGGGGAGGGGGGGGGGGGGGGCTGACTCCTGCCGCGGTCCATAGTCACACCCTTGTGCCGATCTGGCGTCCACCGGCCACTGAAGCCAGGTGGGCGGGCCGCGGGGCCAGGGGTCCTCTTCCTCCACCTCCATCGGAGCCGGCCTTCTCAGACGTCTCAGACGTCTCGTTGACCGGCGTTCTGAGAAGACAGCCTTGGAGGGCCGTTTGTCCAGATGACAGCCGTAGCGTGTGGCCAAAGCACATGAACTGTCTGCTCCGCCAGCCGAGCAGACTCTTCATTACCTGAGACGAGTGGCGTGGGCGTGTCCCGATATAGGGATTGCCGATAATCTATTGTTACGCTGCCCCAGGTAGCCGGGCAGCTGCAGACTGGTGACAATTCACTCAAAGGCAGAACAGAAAATGCGATGCTGGTTATCGCGCGTTCTTTTTCCTTTGACATCGATCTACGATAATAAAAAGCGCGAAGCGCTCGCTCGCCTTTCCGTGGTGTATGGGAAAAATCTGATTATGAGCGGCCCGGCCCGACCCGGCCCGTGGCGACGCTTTTGAGAAGCTCATATCTCTGCAACCGCACGTCCGATTGACTAGCGGACTTCTTTGCTGAGCAGCCCCATCTAACCTATCCTGTTTGAGACCAATGCCGACTCATGTGGGTGACTACCACTTCGCGTGGCGCGTGCCGCGTGAGGGGTGTTGAAAGTATTTTCTCGCAATAATATCTCCGCAGCGGCTGGGCAGATTATGTGCAAATTTTGTTTGTGGTTAGAGACCCCTCAGCCGCCACTTTCACACAACTCAGGGTGGGGTGACTCTTCACGTGCGCACGTGCACACCCCTATTCTGTATCTCAGGAACGGCTGAGCCGATTGTGTTCAAATTTGGTGTGTGGTTAGGGACCTCTCATGCGTCAGTTTCCCACAAGTCAGGGGTGGGTGCCTCTGCACGTGCGCACGTGCGCACCTTTTTTTGTATCTCAGAAACTACTTGCCCGATCGAGTTGAAATTCCCCATACATTTCCTTCGCGCTCGCTCGTTCATCGCCAACTACGGCGCCTTACTGGTTAAGTTACGACGTGTGAATAACACAAATCTCTACCCAAGACGCATGGATGCGCTGAGGCGCATTTGAGGCGTTATGCCCTCAACTCGTCCTGATAATATATCACATGTCCCCACAGCGCCGCTACAGAATGTTCACGGCACATAAACGTCAGCCTACACAGCTCGTTATGGGACACAGCTCGTTATCCAGCTCAGTCGAGAGGCCAATGGATGTCCTGCATTGATGCTCGAACCCGAGCCGACTCAAATACCACCGTCTTTCCTGGGTGGGAGTGGAAGTGGAGATGAAGTGGCGCGTTCTGCCGCGTTCTGCCGCGTTCTACCCATTACACAACTCGTTTAATCTAATGCGTACACCTGCAACCGGTAGCATTGCACTGAACTTTGCCTGGATGCATCTTTATCCATTCTCTGTATGTGAGCGAAAGACATCCGGCTAAAAAAAACTAAAACCATACACGTCAGTCAGGTGGTCGGTGTTTTATGTTACCTGGTAGCAGATGAGCGCCATTCGTCCGTCATGAGACCAGGAGAAGTGAGTGACCGGTGTGCTGCGATCGTTGATGAGCTCGATGCTCCAGCGGCCCTCGTACTTGATCCAGACGAAAATGATGCCAGAGCTGTCGCAGGTCGCCAGCTTCTGGTACGGCTCGTTCCATCGCACCAGGACTATCTGTCGGACAGGTGACGGCCAGGTCAGCGGTCTGTTCGGGGTGGTGGCGCACTGGACAGGCAGCACTGCGACCATTACACCGCCCACTGTCTCAACCAGCCGTCCGCCAGCTGGTTCTTCACTGGGGACAATAGTGATAAGGACAGTGCTGCTGAGGTCAAGGACGCAACGGTCCGGTCTGCAAGCTGTGCTCCACCGCCAGAGGTGATGCCGTCCGATCAGCGGTGGACACGTGTGTGTGGTGTATGTCTCACCAGTGGCGCACGCAGGATTCCATTTGGGGGGGGGGGCAGAGCACTAAAAGTGGGGCCCCTTGTGAGCGGGCCCCCACCCGTTTTTAGAAAACTTCGCGGATTTCGGTCACTTGTTTTTGAGCGGGCCCCTACAGCATGGGACCTGAGACATTATAATTTTATTGTCAATGTCGTGTAAGGTGACTGCGTGTGCTACTGATGTGCGAATTTTAGGTGCGTGTGCTACTGATGTGCGGTACAACTGTCGAGAGTAAATTTGACGAAATGAGGTAAATGACAACAACAAAAATTATATTTTACAGGTTAGGCAGGTTAGGCAGGTAAATGACAACAACAACAATTATATTTTACAGGTTAGGCAGGTTAGGCAGTCCGATCCCCGGTAGTTATGTTATCATCATCATCGTTGGGGTTTTAGTGCGCCTCGACTACGTCATTCGCGCCCACCATCATGTTTCCACAAGTTGCCATAAACCATTTCCTGAAGCAACAATGGATAATGTAAAAAAAACGTATCAATATCAAATACGCCCGTATCAAGAATTTGCAAGGATCGGGCCCTGTTGTGACCGGGCCTTCGCTTTGACCGGACCCTATATCACGTCTTCCCCAGCACCATACCCCTGCCTCGATCGGGCCTGACCAAGACCGGCCCCTACCAGAAACGGGCCCGCATCAAGAATATGCAAGGACCGGGCCCTGTTGTGACCGGGCCCATATCACGCCTTTGTCAGCACCGGGCCCCTGCCTCGATCGGGCCTGACCAAGACCGGGCCCCTACCAAAAACGGGCCCGTATCAAGAATATGCGAGGACCGGGTCCTGTTATGACCGGGCCCTTGTCCTGACCGGGCCCCATGCCATGCCTTTGCCAGTACCGCCCCCTGCCTCGATCAGGCCTAACCAAGACCGGGCCCCTACCAGAAACGGGCCCGTATCAAGCATATGCAAGGACCGGGCCCTGTTGTGACCGGGCCCCATATCACGCCTTTGCCAGCACCGGGACCCTGCCTCGATCGGAACTGACCAGGACCGGGCCCCTTCCAGAAACGGGCCCGTATCAAGAATATGCAATGACCGGGCCATGTTGTGACCGGGCCCTCGTTCTGACCGGGTCCCATATCACGCCTTTGCCAGCACCGGGCCCCTGCCTCGATCGGGCCTGACAAAGACCGGGCCCCTACCAGAAACGGGCCCGCATCAATAATGTTCAAGTACCGGGCTCTCGTTCTGACCGGGCCCCATATCACGCCTTTGCCAGCACCGGGCCCCTGTCTCGATCAGGCCTGACCAAGACCGGGCCCCTACCAGAAACGGGCCCGTGTCAAGAATATGCGAGGACCGGGCCCTGTTGTGACCGGGCCCCATCATCCCATGCCATGCCTTTGCCAGCACCGGGCCCCTACCTCGATCGGGCCTGACCAAGACCGGGCCCCTACCAGAAACGGGCCCCTCAGAAATACGGGCCCCTCAGAAATACGGCCCCTCAGAAATTTCGGGGGGGGGGGGGGGTCAGCTGACCCCTTTGACCCCCCTGCGTGCGCCACTGTGTCTCACCCTATTTTGGCGCATGCATCACCCTATATCGGGGTGTATGTCTCGCCCTATATCGGGGTGTATGTCTCACCCTATATTGGCGCATGTCTCACCCTATATCGGGGTGTATGTCTCACCCTATATCGGGGTGTATGTCTTACCCTATATCAGGGTGTATGTCTCACCCTATATCGGGGTGTATGTCTCACCCTATATCGGGGTGTATGTCTCACCCTATATCGGGGTGTATGTCTCACCCTATATCGGGATGTATGTCTTACCCTATATCGGGGTGTATTTCTCACCCTATATTGACGCATGCATCACCCTATATCGGGGTGTATGTTTCACCCTATATCGAGGTGTATGTCTCACTCTATATCGGTACATTTCTCACCCTATATCGGGAGGAATGTCTCAACCCCTATCGGGGTGTATATCTCACCCTATATGGGGTGCATGTCTCACCCTATATCGGGGTGCATGTCTCACCCTATATCGGGGTGTACCGCTCACCCTATATTGGAGTGTATGTCTCACCCTATATCGGGGTGTATGTCTCCCCTATATCTGAGTGCATGTCTCACCCTATATAGGTGTGCATGTCTCACCTATATCGGGGTGTATGTCTAACCCTATTTCGGGGTGTATGTCTCACCCTATATCGGGTTGTATGTCTCACCCTATATAGGGGTGCATGTCTCACCTATATCGGGGTGTATGTCTAACCCTATATCGGGGTGTATGTCTCACCCTATATCGGGGTGTATGTCTCATCCTATATGGCCGTATGTCTCACCCTATATGGGTGTATACCACCATATATGGGCGTATGTCTCACCCTATATGGGTGTATGTCTTACCCTATATCAGGGTGTATGTCTCACCCTATATAGGGGTGCATGTCTCACCTATATCGGGGTGTATGTCTAACCCTATATCGGGGTGTATGTCTCACCCTATATCGGGGTGTATGTCTCACCCTATATGGCCGTATGTCTCACCCTATATGGGTGTATACCACCATATATGGGCGTATGTCTCACCCTATATGGGTGTATGGCTCACCCTATATCGGGGTGCATGTCTCACCCTCTATCGAGGTGTATGTCTCACCCTATATCGGGGTGTATGTCTCACCCTATATCGGGTGTATGTCTCACCCTATATCGGGGTGTATGTCTCACCCTATATCGGGGTGCATGTCTCACCCTATATGGGTGTATGTCTCACCCTATATTGGAGTGTATGTCTCACCCTATATCGGGGTGTATGTCTCACCCTATATCCGGGTGTATGCCTCACTCTATATGAGGGTGTATGTTTCACTCTATATTGGGGTGTATGTCTCACTCTATATCGGGGTGTATGTCTCACTCTATATCGGAGTGTATGTCTCACCCTATATCGGGTTGTATGTCTCACCCTATATAGGGGTGCATGTCTCACCTATATCGTGGTGTATGTCTAACCCTATATCGGGGTGTATGTCTCACCCTATATCGGGGTGTATGTCTCATCCTATATGGCCGTATGTCTCACCCTATATGGGTGTATACCACCATATATGGGCGCATGTTTCACCCTATATGGGTGTATGTCTTACCCTATATCAGGGTGTATGTCTCACCCTATATAGGGGTGCATGTCTCACCTATATCGGGGTGTATGTCTAACCCTATATCGGGGTGTATGTCTCACCCTATATCGGGGTGTATGTCTCACCCTATATGGCCGTATGTCTCACCCTATATGGGTGTATACCACCATATATGGGCGTATGTCTCACCCTATATGGGTGTATGGCTCACCCTATATCGGGGTGCATGTCTCACCCTATATCGGGTGTATGTCTCACCCTATATCGGGGTGTATGTCTCACTCTATATCGGGGTGTATGTCTCACTCTATACCGGGGTGTATGTCTCACTCTATATCGGGGTGTATGTCTCACTCTATACCGGGGTATATGTCTCACTCTATATCGGGGTGTATGTCTCACTTTATATCGGGGCATATGCGCCCTGCGCGACTGGTCTGAGTAATTAGATGATGCATGGTGGATGCGTCGCTACTCGCTAGCCTCAATGAAGATTGCTTCGAGGCGCTTCGATTTATAGTATACCCAGAGGCCAGAACCCACGTGTGATAATGATCACTGTCCCATCATGCTGTCCTCTTTGAATCATACGTATACTTGTTCACTTAATCAATATTTTCTCAGTTTATCTGCAGATGATTGGTGTCGTTCTAATGGAGCAGCGCATGCTATCGAGATATTCAGACAACTATGAAGAGGGGTACCTATTAATCATCGCTTGTACGTGCTTTTTGTATGCCAACAAGTCAGTAACTACAGCATGACGTCTGATCCCTGGGCAAAAGTTAGCGAGACGAAGGTTCGCATTCATCGAGGTATGCAGAGCAATCATAAGAGATCGACGTGGGAAAATAAATAACATTTGACAAATGTCATTGGAAAAACGTTAATCAAAGAAAGAATCACAAGAACTTGCTAACTTTTGAAAATACTGTGCGGAGCTTTGCTTTGCTTTGCTGTGATTTATTCATAATACACACGATAATGCAGATATTACAATATAGCAATTGGTGCAAAAGTGCCAAAGCACTTAAGTCATAGCACCGCTTGCAAACTATGTGTGTAGCATTCGTTCGTGCGGCCGCCCACCGAAGCGCCAGGTCTAGCGCGCCCTAGTTAAGTTTTAGAGCACCCCACTCACCGCCGCCGCAGCGCGACCAACGTCAGTGATTAAATCGACCGGAGTGGATAAAAAAACTTTGTAAGCACCCGCTCACGCCACCGCCGCCGCCGCCGCCGCCCGCCCCGAGACCGGAACCGTAAATAAGCGAGCAAAAGGTCGGAAGATAATATATTCTTCCATTCTTCTACAAAGGTCACTTTACATAAAAGACGGCACAATCACACATGGACAATGTGAATGCAGTAGGGAGTAGGTACTAACCTGACTGCGATGTCCGCGCAGGTTGTAGTTGGTCCTGACGGGGAGGTCGGTGTGTTTCCGGCTGTGTGAAGAGGTGAACGTAACACCCGCGATGGCATGGGCGTTGCCGGTTGCCAGCCAGCCTTCTTGGTAGTAGCTGGACCGGTTAAGCCGCCAGCTGCCCTCTTGCTGTAATACAAAGAGCACAGGCATACATAGGTACAGCTTCTTCATGCCCTGTGCTGAATAGGTTCAAACTTATTACCATTTACCAGACAGAGCCTTGGTGTGATTGTGTGGTGACATGCTTTGACATTCTGCCCCTTTTCGTTTTAGCTCGCGGTAAATATGTTTAGAAACTCCAGAAAGCACTTTAGAGTGTAGAATAACGGATATGGTTAGCAAGGCAAAAACAGGACTACATGTTTGTATTACAGAAGACTTTTGGTCGCATATGCCTTCAGTTGGTGTGCAATGTGCATACATACGGTGCATGGTGAACTGCAGGCTGACCCACGGCCACCGCCCGCCAGCTGTACAACATAACTTCACTCTCTAACCCTCATCACAAACTTCACTGCGCCTCCTCCAAGATACAGCCTCTCGCTGCTTAGCTTTCGACAAACTCTGAACAAACTCTGAACTTCCATCTAAAGACACCAGCCAGTTTGCTGTGTTGGCCTTCCCTACGTGGGAAATGAAACCGTCAGACGTCGTTTCTTTACTGCGTAATATACCGCTGCAATATCATGCCTACAGACATACGTGCGATGTCTTTAGCGTCTCTTAAAGGGAATAGTTTACCTTTAACCCGGCATTGACTGGGGTCTCAGCAGAACGCCATTGACGGGGGGCGTTAAGCGCCCCCTGGTTATCTTCCGAATGAATAATCTCAGCGAGACGCGCAAGGCGGAAAACGAAAGCTCTCAATGAGACAAATATAAATCATGCTAAACAAAAAGTCAAAGTGAGGTCAAATGTCAGGTCACGGTCAGGTCAAAGGTCAAAATCGGCGTATTTGAGTTTATGACTTTCCATCCAAAGCCTTCGATTGCGACTAGTTTCACCCAAAGTGCTGCCAAAGGTACGATACATATCCCTCATGAGCTAAAGTGAGATTGTTGGCCAAGGTCAAGGTCAAGGTCAGGTCACAAAAGGTCACTATGCTCAAAATATCTACGAAAGTCATGAAACACATGTTATATGAGTTATTTTCCACGCATAATTCGATAGTGATAGTCATTTTACCACCTGATTTCATTTACGTGAAGTAAATGTCAATTTCAGGTTAAGTTCAGGTCACCGAAGGTCAAAATTGCAAATTGATAGATCTAAACAAAAAAGGCATGTTGTTTTGTCTCCCCAATACAGTGGTGGCATTTAATTGTCTGTATCTAGTCCATAAAATCAAAAAAACGCAATTAAAACATATGACGTCAGGAGTTACCCATACTTAAGATGTCATAAGTCAGTCAAAAATGGAGATATCAGTTTGAAATTTGGTATGATAGTTGCCTAGGTATGGTTCTCTGACACATCTTGCGGTATTTTTCAATATTTTAGAACATTTTGATTTTTTTATAATTTTCACACACAAAACATTTGTTTAGTTTTTTTTGGTCCAAAACTAAAGTTGTTCAAAATCGAAGATAGCCAGTGTGTAGCCGTTGTAATTTGCTATTTTTGCCGTTTTTCGATTGCATTTCGCTTCAAATGTGGCATTTGTACGGCTTCGCAAAGTTTAGCTGATTTTGGTGTAAAACTCGTGTGTAGTGACGTCACTAAATTCGCTATAACTCGATACAAAAATTGACGAAAGTTCTTGATTTGTGCGCACAACACGTAACAATGATGTATAAGAAGGTACCCGAAGTTTCACGTTGATAGCGCTATCAGTTTTTCAGCTATTGCGAAAATTCATCAGGGGGGGGGGGCGCGTTAAACGCGCCCCAGTCAATGGCGGGTTAACATGAGGTTTTGAACTGAGATAGAAGATTTGTAGAGCAGATAAAAAAACGGGTTGAGGTGAAAGAATTACCTCGCTACGATAAGTAATTTAGACACAGGACCGTTGGGCCCCTTTTAGAAGATGGTGTTTCGTGCCCCGATCGGAGCATGCAACTTGTTTCGGGTCCTTACAAGGGTTGTTCACGTTACAAGAAGCCTGCGCATATATGCCTAAAGTCCGTCGTTATTGTGTGCAATAGTTTCCATATCCAAGCTACCATATGCATGACGTCATAATTGTCATGAAGTTTTGTATGGCCATGAAGGAGAAAAGAGAAACATCCCCATTTCTTGACGGATATCTATCTATCGTCCAAACAAATGCCATATTCGTTTTTTTCAGCTCAAAATACGCCGTATAGCCAAATTTCAAGACAACTTTCAATGTGACCTATTCGCTTTAACCCTATTTGTAACAGGGGGGGGGGGGCGGATTCCGCCCCCCCCCCCCTCATGTTTTTTCGCAGATATCTCCAGAACGGCTGGGAGCAGGCCCATGAAATTTTGGGACTTTTCATAGAATTGAATACCGCATTTGGAGTCAAAATTTTGAGTTCTTAACCTGAACAGAGGCGGTTCCAGGGTACAGTTTTTGGTGGGTTCGGAGGCGATATTTGGCGATAATACGGAAATGCGATCTTCACGGTTTCTTCGTAACTGCCTCAAGCATGAAGGAGTTACATCGGTTCACGGTGATTGCAACAAGTGAAAATTAGTTGATGTTAATGAAATATCATTAAAATTTCATGACAGAGGCGGTTTCAGGGGCTTGAAAAGGGGGGTTTCCAGGAAGTATTCAATGCTTGGCGGGAAGCAAATAGAGCAATGTAAGGGGCATTTATAGTTATCAAGATGTAAAAGATAGCTTCTGCTGCCATTATTTGCATAATTTATTACATATAGAGTTTCAGGGGCGTGTTCAGGCACATGAAAAGGGGGGTGACTGGCTTGGTGATGACGATATGCCAGCGATAACGGCACAATAGACGGTTAGCTTATAATTATATATGCACATATGAGGCCAGGAAAGGGAATAAAGTCATTTTTTGCAGAGGCGTGCTCAGGAATGGAAGAAAGGGGGTCATATTATTGCAAGGAAACTAAGAGGCATGGGCGTACAATGACATAACATACTGTAGTTTTCGGATGAAACACGCACCACAGGCTACTCTACGAACAATTATAAGATAATAGGCGAGTCCAGGTAGGGTAAAAGGGGGTAAGCAATGTTAATTGAAGTTGTAAGTGAAATAGTCACTGTTGACTAGTTAGTATCATAATAGCGGATAATATATACTTATCAAAAGGTATTGAGCCGCCCCAGTTTGGATCCTGGATACGCCTATTATGAAGTACAACATGCAAAAAGGAACTATCTACGATCAGTAACATATTTATAGTGCTGGGTAGCAACTTGTCTGCGGCTAATATTTTTCCAATTTTACCCCCCTTTTTCACTAACCTGGTACCGCCTATGGCGAAAAATATGATTTTTAACTGTTTTGCCTAATGTCACAATCACATACCATTTCATTTCTTAAAAAAACACATCAAAAATGGTTTTATTACGCATTTACTTCACCCCCATATTGAATGACCTGCACACGCCTATGATTTTTTAATTTTCAAACGCCACTGTCATATATCAATTCACAATTCAATCTCTATCGATTCGTATTAATTGTGTTAAAATCGGTCGATAAACATGAAAGCTATGTTGGATCAAAAATACCACTAAAATTTGTGTTTTTTGCCCCCCTGTTGCCCCCCTATCAAAAAATTAGATTTTTTATTATTTAGACATGTAGATCGTGTTGAGGGGAACCAAACGCCGTTTCATTTTTGAAAATCGGACGGGTAGATCTCGAGATCTTCGGGGGGGCGGAATCCGACCCCCCCCCCCCCCCTGTTACAAATAGGGGTAGCCAGGAGCCTGTTACAAATAGGGTTAAAGGCGAACTAGGTGCTATTTATGTGTTGTATGGAGTGCTGTGCCGTTCGCTTACATGTGCAGCTGTATGTACGAGTTTTGAGTGTTGCTTAATTCCTTGTGCGCATGACAGCTGCTCACTATTCAACGGCGATTTTCGCATCGAGGAACGATCGAGGAACGATCGAGGAACGATCGAGGAACGATCGAGGAACGATCGAGCAACGATCGAGGAACGATCGAGGAACGATCGAGGAACGATCGAGGAACGACCAAGGAACGATCAAGGAACGATCGAGGAACGATCAAGGAACGATCGAGGAACGATCGAGGAACGATCCAGGAACGATCGAGGAACGATCGAGGAACGATCGAGGAACGATCGAGGAACGATCGAGGAACGATCCAGGAACGATCGAGGAACGATCGAGGAACGATCGAGGAACGATCGAGGAACGATCGAGGAACGATCGAGGATCGAGGAACTTCAGGCCGTGCCTCACCTAAATTTGCCAAACATGTGAATAGGGACTTGTTTCTTACAATGTTTTCAACGAGAACAGATAGGTATGTAATGTGCGGCAATGATAATCAGCGGCACAATTGCCTTCGATTCAGTGGCACTGGTGGTTGTGAACGACTGCTTTAAAAATATTTGACGGTCGCCAGGACGTCGTTATTTCCTAAAATAGTTTATTTTGTCATTGCGCTCCCATTTTTTGCACGTATCTTGGAAACATGATACGTGTGCAATTGAGAGATGATATGTCCTCAATGGTCCATATTTGTCTATCCATAGTAGCTGGTTGGAGTAAGACAAAAGGTCAATGTACGTACTCCCTTGACATTTACAGTTTTTGCACGTGCCACAGCCTCGTATTAGCCGAGACACATTTATCAACTGACATATTAGGCTTACTGGTGCTTGTCCTCTTCGATAGTACGTCTAGGAAGATACGCTAGTATCGAAACGACAAATTAAATAAAGTTGTGTGCACTTATTTTGCAATGTCAGTTTCCCAGATTAATTACAGAGCTACAAGTATTTGTTCACAGGTTACAGGTATTTGTTTACAGTTCCCAGTCACAGTGTTCATTATTTGTTTACATTCACGAGCATTTGACCACAAATTTTGCGTACAATCACTCACGGACGCACATCCATAATCCTGAGAAGAAAAAAACACAAACACAATTCCAAGAGACAAGAGTGCACTAGCGCACTAGTGCCTTTGACCATTAGCAAACCATTTGGTTGAACTGATTCATGTAGATGATCGGTTGATATGGTAAGGCGATAAATTCGGAAGAACATATATCTTATATCAAACAAATATATGTATACTTGTTTCGCACGTTTGCTATCACTTCTTGTCAAAACTGTAAGCTCGGAGTTAAAACGATCATCATGTTAGTGCGGTTACATATACGGCGTGAGCAGAGGACCGGTGAACAGTGACTCTGTCGGTATGGCTCACACCTACCTCGATGAGTTCGTTGGGCACGCGGCCCATCCAGGAGAGCGAGAGGATTGGGCAGTCCGACTCCGCGTGGCAGTCCTTCTCCAGGTGAAAGTGCATGGCCCACGCTATGTCGGTGAGCCGCTCACCGAACACAAGCTGCCTCTGGCCCGGGCGGCTGCAGCCCAGCCCACCTGGCCACACACGCACTGACACACGCCTATCACACACCTATCACACACCCGCGCACGCGGGGACGGACGGGCGAGGCGGCGAGGCGGGCGGCGAGGCGCGGACACACCTTCCGTGCGGTCGGCGGCCGGCGCGCGCCTCGCCTCGCCTCGCCTCGCGTCGCGTCGCCGCTGACCACCGCCGGCCACCCCACAATGGTATGGGCGAGAAAATCGAAGCCGCTGCGCCGTCCGCCCCACTAACCTGCGCTGTATCGGCGCGTCGCCGACGACGGCGCGTCGCCGACGACGGTCGTCGGCGCCGCGCGGGAGCACTACAACAGAGACATCTATCGGTCGAGTGGTGAGGCTCTGGTGTAATTCGTCGCCGGGGATTTGGAATGTGCGCAGAGGGTTGCATTTTGCTGGTGATGGGCGATGGGAGCGAGGCACCAGGCAGACAAACACTCTGCCCAGGATTTCAAACACAGACGACCGAGGGATTTTTATATAGACATAACGTATCATTAAAAAATATATAATGGAATAACAGCCGGAAATAAGTATGTCATCGTGTGATTTTTTTTTTTTTGAGTTTCTCAGTAAATGATGTCATGATATATAATGTAATCACGTCCTCAGTTACTTTTATATACTTTTGGGAGGGGTGCCCTCGCCCCCCCCCCCCCCAATGTTGAGTTCGGCCTCCCCAATGGTGCTCTAGCCCCCCCCCCCCCAATGTTGAGTTCGGCCTCCCCAATGGTGCTCTAGCCCCCCCCCCCCAATGACGTGCTCCCCCCACTACTTTCCGCCCTTAGATTACTTGATACATAACGACGTCTATTCAATGGTTGCTTGCCGTAAGATAGCTTTTCCATCTATCGCCCCTCAGGAAATAAGTTAGCTGTACCGCAGTTGTTCGTGCAATGCGATGTAGTCTATCGCTTGTTCTATTGTGCATAACACCACAATGTAGTCTCCAGATATCATACTTTTCATTATCATTATCCTTGGAAGATGCATAGGTAGGTACTCTGTACCTATAGATATCTCATTTTTTAATAATCAATAACATGCCAAAACATTTATTTTAGTGCCAAAATGTATTATTAAAACAGACTAGTACTAGTGTCTGTTTTAATCATTCATTTTGGCACTAAAATACATATTTTGGCATGTTATTGATCATTTTACAATTTGTTTTGGCAATCATGTCCTTCATGCCAGCCATCCAAATAATCAATACCTAAAAACATGTATGCTTTGCGGCACAGTTACCAGTCCCCAGTTCATCTACCCCAGTGGTTCTCGACATCAAGGGTATGGTTGTCCCTTTTGATGACCAGAATGACTCGCTACCCCCCTCTCCTATTGCGCAGACCGCAGTTCGCGGTGTCAAGCTATGCGGTGCAGCATAATTTCAGGCGTGTACTACTAGTGCCATCTATGTGCAGGAATATAAGTAGACGTGCGTGTGTGTTGCTCCTAGTCGAGAACAGCGGTTCCAGCGTATATAACAGCACATACACCGCAGCACAAAGCAGAATATAATTTAGCATTGATTGGTTTTGGTGTTCCTTTCGTTAATGCGGTGACAGTGAAACAGAAACTGGGATAGATGTGGGTATGTGTTTGTGCATTGCGCGTCATCATCAAACGAGTCAGATATTGTTTCTCACTTGGCTGCTCAATCGCTGTTCCCACCGACCGAAGGCTCCATTACACCAGGTGGGGTAATTACCCCTTTTTTAGAATCAATGATCTACCTAGTATGTGCAGACAGGTCCACCGAACGTATGTATTTGAGAGTGAGGCTGAGGTGTCTGTAATAGGGTTTCGCCGTCGAGCGATCCAACCGAACTAAGTTCGCTATGAATGACTGGCATACCGACTATCGGATAAACTCTTCCGGCTATAACTCCATACTAGTCAAGCGGCCCCTGACGCTCTGGGGACGTGGAGATTGTCTTACCATCACCTTAAAATACAATTCGCCCACGCCTATAGCCAGGCGGGTGCACTGGGTGTGCCCGTACACCCCCTAGGATCTCCGTGCACCCTCTGACCTGTGCACCCTCTGGCACAGTGCACCCCCAGTAATTAAGGTAAAGGACTTACAGGAAATCAGTCACTTTTATAATGGGGTTTTAAACTGAGATAGCAGTTTTGAAGGCCATATCGAGAAATCACCGACGGCATATTCCGTTTGGTTGTAAGGACTCTCTTGCCGAATATATTTGATATTTTGTTCTGAAATTTGGTGCTTTGTCGAAAATTTTGGCTCTTTATCGAAAAGCTTCATATGGTAGCACATGTTAAAAGCAGCGTTACTGGACCAGCGAGCGAACCCTTCACCAATGACAATAGTATGCTAGTTATGTAAACAATTATAGGATAATCATTACATTTGTACTTACTACTTTTATAAATCATTATTTTATATAAATTCCGAGTAGTTTACATCTTCTTTCGAAGCACACCATGTCATAACAAAATGAACCACTTTTGAAATCAGCGCCACTTCTCGCAATCTATACTGAATATGTGAGTGTATTTTTTCGAAATATATTGCTTTGGAATTTTTTTTTGGGGGTATATCTTGATAATTTAGCCAAACCAATGCCATATTTAAAAAAAATCAGGTACGAATATCCCTTATTAACACATTCACAGCGACTTAACAAAGTGACTGGTTTCCTTTAACCCGCGCGGCGCTGGGGGGGGGGGGGGGGGGGGGTAAATTTTACCCCCCCCCTCCCGGATGTTCTCCATAACTTCAAAACCATGACAGATATCGAAGTGAAACTTGCGGTACCTTATGGTGCATCAATTCTACATCTTGTGTTACATTTTTTTAAATTTGTGAGAATTTTGAGGAGATAATGACGCTTTAGTGACGTCATGTCATGTCATTTGTGGTGAAAAACGTTAAATGTTTTAAAAATCGTAGAAAATAGCGTGCTGATGCAAATTGCAAATAAAAGGCGTCAAAAGAAAGGAAGTAACATTGTCTTTAAAATGGATATCTCGGATGTTCAAAATTTTGGGTTTTTGACCCCAAAAAATGCAAAAAAACTGATTTTGTTTGAAGATTTTCACAAAACCGGTAGATATATTAGAGAACCGAGTATGAACGATGTTCAAACAAAATTTCAAAGCATTTTCTTTATTTTTGACTGACTTATAGCTCTCTAAGAATAAGTAACCCATGACGTCATTTTTTTAAATTGCGTTTTTTGGCTTTTACTGACCAGATACAGACAAATACATGCCACTACTGTATTTCAAAGACAAAACTAGTCTAGAAACATGCAATGTTTATTTAGATTAATCAATTTCAAATTTTGACCTTATTGTGACCTGACCTTGACCTGAGGGCGATTATATGGTGTCAGGCTGTGAAAATGGCTGCTTCTATCGAATTATACGTGTAAAATAGCCCATACAACATGTGTCGCATGGCTTTTGCAGACCTGTGACCTTTTGTGACCTGATATTGACCTTGACCTTTGCTTAAAATTTCACTTTTACTTTTGCGGAAGATGCATTATATATTTGGGAGCACTTTGTGAGATAATTGTTGCAATACAAGGCTTTGGATGGAAAGTATAGCCCAAAAACCCAAATACTTAAATTTTGACACTTGACCTGACTGTGACCTGACATGTGACCTTATGTTAATAATTTCGGGTATGCGTTAGGTTCTTCTTACTGAGAGCTTTCGATCGCCGCCTTGCGCGTCTCGTTGCGGTTATTGATTCGGAAGATACGAAGGGGGTAAAATTTACCCTCCCAGCACCGGACGTTCGGATGGAGACCCCAGCGCCGCGCGGGTTAACCCTCGCCAGTGCAGCGTCAGATACCTACGTGACCGTGCAGGGTGGGATGAAGAGGGGGCAAAAAGCAATGGAAAGCTCTTGAAAAATCCAATCGGCAAAGTGTCCTCAGATTTTAGCTCAAGTTTAGGCTCCAGAGCTCATCAAATGTCAAGAAGGCTATTTTGTACAAAACAGTGTTTCACTAATATCTTTTTACCTAGCAACGACAAGGAAATAATGTTGATGCCGTCGTGTTTGCGTCATCAAGGTGATTCTACTCATGTTAGCGTTGACCAGGTTAGGTCAACATATAAAATTTGACCTCAGGTCAAGGTCAAGTGGTGACCCACGTAGGTCATGTTGCATATGGGAAGACGTGCCTCGACGAGACAAACACATTGGTGTCGGTTTCACTTATTTATCGTCCTTATGTCGAGAGTTATTGACATAACAACTGTTGGTGACCTCGGATGACCTCGGCTGACCCTGTAGTGGTCACTGAACAAAAATGGCACCTAGGTCATCAAGAATGGCCTATAATAACATGGTCCAGAAGGAATTATAATGATATCATGCGTATCCTTGGAATAGGAAGCATTTGAATATTTCCCCATTGACTTATAATGGGGAGGTCACGAAATTGACCCGATCTCAGGTCGCTGATATAAACAAATCCAAGATAAAATAATTGTAGATATATATGACCTTATGAAATCCTGTAAGTGTAAAACCGATCATCCAAAAACTGTGACTGTGGTACGACCACAAGTTTTTTTGGAGGTGGGGTCACGTGATCGGATCTGGTGACCTGACCTGAGATGACCCGAGGTATTTTTGATTACATAATGTGGGCAATTAATGCCCAAACAGCTGTGCCAAAAATGGCGGCGCTGCACGCTGTAATTTTTCCGCTATCCTCGAAAAACCTGACGGGGTGTCTAGACACCTCCCCGGCACGGCGCGGGTTAAGCAGTCGAATACAAACATGAGTGTGTTTGAACCTTTCGAGTACAATCGACTATAAGCAGCCAACAGGACACTTTATATCAGGACACTAATCTTCAGATGCAATATTTTCAACATGCTAATTAGGTACGACTTAAGAGTCATTATTAACTTTTCCTCAGGTTATTAAGATATTGATGTAGTTTTTTTCAGAGTTATCAAGAGGATTCTTACTTTATATTATTACAAATTCAGATATTTCGGCACACATTGTGGCGCCTTCTTCGGTGAAATGGCGCGAATATTCTAAACAGGTCAACTAATAAAATAATTAAGTCTAGCAAGTTTACATTTAACATTTTTAAGCGCCGTAGTTAGATGGTAAATTCTCCCTCCGTAGAGTTCAGTTAGGTACGACTTAAGAGTCATTATTAACTTTTCCTCAGGTTATTAAGATATTGATGTAGTTTTTTCAGAGTTATCAAGAGGATTCTTACTTTATATTATTACAAATTCAGATATTTCGGCACACATTGTGGCGCCTTCTTCAGTGAAATGGCGCGAATATTCTAAACAGGTCAACTAATAAAATAATTAAGTCTAGCAAGTTTACATTTAACATTTTTAAGCGCCGTAGTTAGATGGTAAATTCTCCCTCCGTAGAGTTCAGTTAGGTACGACTTAAGAGTCATTATTAACTTTTCCTCAGGTTATTAAGATATTGATGTAGTTTTTTTCAGAGTTATCAAGAGGATTCTTACTTTATATTATTACAAATTCAGATATTTCGGCACACATTGTGGCGCCTTCTTCAGTGAAATGGCGCGAATATTCTAAACAGGTCAACTAATAAAATAATTAAGTCTAGCAAGTTTACATTTAACATTTTTAAGCGCCGTAGTTAGATGGTAAATTCTCCCTCCGTAGAGTTCAGTTAGGTACGACTTAAGAGTCATTATTAACTTTTCCTCAGGTTATTAAGATATTGATGTAGTTTTTTTTTCCAGAGTTATCAAGAGGATTCTTACTTTATATTATTACAAATTCAGATATTTCGGCACACATTGTGGCGCCTTCTTCAGTGAAATGGCGCGAATATTCTAAACAGGTCAACTAATAAAATAATTAAGTCTAGCAAGTTTACATGTAACATTTTTAAGCGCCGTAGTTAGATGGTAAATTCTCCCTCCGTAGAGTTCAGTTAGGTACGACTTAAGAGTCATTATTAACTTTTCCTCAGGTTATTAAGATATTGATGTAGTTTTTTCAGAGTTATCAAGAGGATTCTTACTTTATATTATTACAAATTCAGATATTTCGGCACACATTGTGGCGCCTTCTTCAGTGAAATGGCGCGAATATTCTAAACAGGTCAACTAATAAAATAATTAAGTCTAGCAAGTTTACATTTAACATTTTTAAGCGCCGTAGTTAGATGGTAAATTCTCCCTCCGTAGAGTTCAGTTAGGTACGACTTAAGAGTCATTATTAACTTTTCCTCAGGTTATTAAGATATTGTGTAGTTTTTTTCAGAGTTATCAAGAGGATTCTTACTTTATATTATTACAAATTCAGATATTTCGGCACACATTGTGGCGCCTTCTTCAGTGAAATGGCGCGAATATTCTAAACACGGAGGAAAGGAACTCTACGGAGGGAGAATTTACCATCTAACTACGGCGCTTAAAAATGTTAAATGTAAACTTGCTAGACTTAATTATTTTATTAGTTGACCTGTTTAGAATATTCGCGCCATTTCACTGAAGAAGGCGCCACAATGTGTGCCGAAATATCTGAATTTGTAATAATATAAAGTAAGAATCCTCTTGATAACTCTGAAAAAACTACATCAATATCTTAATAACCTGAGGAAAAGTTAATAATGACTCTTAAGTCGTACCTAACTGAACTCTACGGAGGGAGAATTTACCATCTAACTACGGCGCTTAAAAATGTTAAATGTAAACTTGCTAGACTTAATTATTTTATTAGTTGACCTGTTTAGAATATTCGCGCCATTTCACTGAAGAAGGCGCCACAATGTGTGCCGAAATATCTGAATTTGTAATAATATAAAGTAAGAATCCTCTTGATAACTCTGAAAAAACTACATCAATATCTTAATAACCTGAGGAAAAGTTAATAATGACTCTTAAGTCGTACCTAACTGAACTCTACGGAGGGAGAATTTACCATCTAACTACGGCGCTTAAAAATGTTAAATGTAAACTTGCTAGACTTAATTATTTTATTAGTTGACCTGTTTAGAATATTCGCGCCATTTCACTGAAGAAGGCGCCACAATGTGTGCCGAAATATCTGAATTTGTAATAATATAAAGTAAGAATCCTCTTGATAACTCTGAAAAAAACTACATCAATATCTTAATAACCTGAGGAAAAGTTAATAATGACTCTTAAGTCGTACCTAACTGAACTCTACGGAGGGAGAATTTACCATCTAACTACGGCGCTTAAAAATGTTAAATGTAAACTTGCTAGACTTAATTATTTTATTAGTTGACCTGTTTAGAATATTCGCGCCATTTCACTGAAGAAGGCGCCACAATGTGTGCCGAAATATCTGAATTTGTAATAATATAAAGCAAGAATCCTCTTGATAACT
The DNA here is from genome assembly GCA_036785665.1 of Chirona hameri. Taxonomy (NCBI): domain Eukaryota; kingdom Metazoa; phylum Arthropoda; class Thecostraca; order Balanomorpha; family Balanidae; genus Chirona; species Chirona hameri. The sequence continues at coordinate 26,135 of JAXIVJ010006886.1, forward strand.
CTGGAAAAAACTACATCAATATCTTAATAACCTGAGAAAAAGTTAATAATGACTCTTAAGTCGTACCTAACTGAACTCTACGGAGGGAGAATCCGCCGAAATTTCGATCAAGGTCACCCAAGGTCAACTATTAAGGTCATCAAGGATATCAAGGATTTTGATAGTTTGACCTTGATGGGTGACCTTGGATGACCTTGATCGAAATTTCGGTGGATGATCACCTGCATTTTGATGCGCTCTTTCGATTGGTGCCCTTTAAAAAGCGTGCAATGCACCGCTTCTCCGTAACAAGGTACATAAGGTCGATTTTGAAGGATTTGAGCATTTTGACTTTGATGGGTGACCTTACCTTGGGTGACCTTGATCAAATTTCGGCGGATGACCCAATTGCATTTGGGTGCGCCCTTTCGATTGGTGTCTTTGAAAAAATGTGCAATGCACCATTGGCCGTTTCTCCGTAAAAAGTACATGACTCATGAAGTCGATTTTGAAAGATTTTGATAGTTTGACCTTGATGGGTGACCTTGATCGAAATTTTGGCGGATGACACACCTGCATCTTGAAGCGCTCTTTCGATTGGTGTCCTTTACAAGGACGTGCAATTATTGTTTCTCCGTAAAAAGGTACACAAACTTTATTTTACTCATTTGAACTTGACCTTTGACCTTGACATTGAAAATAACATCAGATTCGTAATCCTCATATGCGACTTGACCTACATGCGTGTTTTGGGCTAACAATTTGACCGTTGCGAATTTCCGTTTTGTTGGCTGTTGACTAACTTCACGGACATGGTGAAGCTGCCCTCAGACAAGTTGCCGTTCTCAAGTCAGGTGCCATCATCAGACCAGATACCACATCCAGGCAAGGTGTCCCCTCAGACCAGGTGTCGCTCTCAGGCCCGGCGTCGTCACTCGTCTCCGTCTCTGGCGTCATAACTGTCACAAGGGATATCAGCAACAGCAGCGCCGAGGTACATTAATGTGATTTTCAATGTGCGGCTACAACTTTTCCTGAGCTACATTTTGGTAAAAAAAATATAAATCGAGCAGTAACTTCTGCAACTTTTTCAGTTCCCCGTCCTTTGAACTTGATTTTGACCTTGAAGTTGGACCTCGATTAATTTGATTTTCAATGTGCGGCTACAACCTTTCCTGAGCTACATTTTGGTTTAAAAAAAATCAAAATCGAGCAGTAACTTTTTTTACCTTGATTTTGACCGTGATGGAAACGTGCTATAGGAAAAACAAACGTCATATTCGTGTTTCTCGTGATCTAGTTGATCATATATGTCATTTTGGGAGAAATCAGAGGTCGTCGCTAAATAAGTCGCTAAATAAGTCGCCAACTTCACGGACATGCTGGCAGAGTGAATATATTACCCTAAACTAGTGAACAGCTGTCCTGAATATATATGTCCCACTAAAAACAAAACTGTATGTCAAGATATCGAAACTTCTAGACTTTTTGGGATTACTTAACGTCGTCTGCTAATTTTGATTGCAGTTTACACATTTTCGTGGAATAAAGGTCCTTCGCGGCGAATTCAGGCCCGTAGCCAGGCTGAATTCCCTGAGGGTAGGCAAGAATTCCCGGAGGGTACAGGGTGTTTCATAAAAATGTATCCACTCGGAAATCTCGCGATAACTCCGGTAGTTTTGGTCGCAGGTCTCCACACTTACACGCATTGGAAAGATGATAAAATTATACATCACATATATGATAATCAACCCCATCGACATTCACTTAGCTCCACCGCAGCGAAAAAGGCTTTAAAAAATTGCATTCACATCTCACTTTATCACGATGTTATCCGGAAACTGATGGATACAACCATGCTTGAAGAGGACAATATGTAGGCACGTGCATACAAAAACGCACAGTTAAAAAACAAATGAATCGCGATCGCACAAATCACTGCTAATCATGCCACAACTTTCGAATGAGGACCGGATTTTCATCGTGGAATGTTTCAATGTCCATGGAAGCGTAACCGAGGCCGTTCAGGAATTGCAGGTGAAGAGTGGGAAGAGCGCGACCCGATTGACTGTCCGGCGGACGTGCAGGAGGTGAAAGAGGACGGGATCTATCCAGAATGACAACAGGGGTAATTCTGGACAACCGGCATCAGCACGCATCCCCAAAAAAACACCGGCCGTGTGAACGCTCTCACTCGAGAGGACAGCCGAAAATCCGCCAGACGGATCAGCGCTGAGCTGAACCTCAGCGTTACCTCTGTTTGGAAGATAATGAAGAAAGATCTCGGCCTGACCACCTACCGGACTCCGACGTGTCAGCAGCTACGAGAAGCAGACTATGCGCAGCGCGAGCTGTTCTGCCGCCGTGCACTCAGAAAGTCCGTCGTCTGGAACAACCAATTTTGGTTCACGGACGAAACTCACGCCTACCTGGATGGAAACCTGAACGTGCAGAACGACAGAACGTGGTCCGCAACGAAGCCTACTGAGGTCCAGGAGCGTCCCTTACACTCGCTCCATGTGACGCTGTAGGTGGCGATGAGCGGAGAGAGGGGGGTTATCGGACCCTATTTGTTCGAAGACGATGCCGGTGGGGCGTACACTGTCAATAGCGAACGCTACGTCACAATGCTCCGAGAGTTCTTCTTCCCCGTAGATCCGGAACGGAACGGAATGTGGATGCAGCAAGACGGTGCTACTGCACACACTGCTCATATCAGTCTGGACGCACTAAGTTCGCTGACAGGTTCATCTGGCAGAAGACGGGATTTATGTGACCGGCCAGGTCACCCGACCTGAGCCCCCTCGATTTTTTCCTTTGGGGGTTCCTCAAGGGACGAGTGTACCAGGTCCAACAACGCACTCTGGATGACCTGAATGAGAGCATAAGGGAGATCCTGGCCACCATCACAGCGGACATGTGCCGAAAGGTCATGGCCAACATGCGCCGCAGGATGCAGCTTTGTGTGGAGTCGGGCGGCCGACACTTCGAGCATTTGATGTGAGGTCGCCGCCATGGCTTGGTCAGAGTGGTGCCCCGAATGTCGTAACTTCGTTGTTATCAGATATGCCATGTTGTTTCATGATTATTACCGTTTGCTGCTCAAGCGTGTTTGATCCGCTTAGGACCTGCTGCTTGCTGCTCCAGCGCGACCTCAGATATGTGACAAGACCATCAGATCACGTCCTTTGCAGAAATACAACTATGTTTTTGTCGCATTTTTTCAGTCTTTTTTGCAGCGGTAAAGCTGAGTAAATAGCGCGTCGATGGGATTGATTATCACATAAGTGGTGTAGATTTTCATCAGCTTTCCAATGCTGGTACGTTTGAAGACCTGTGACCAAAACTACCGGAGTTATCGCGAGATTTCCAAGTGGATACATTTTTATGAAACACCCTGTACACTACCATTAGTACAGATTTACAAGCCTTGGCAATTAGCATGTTGATGTAGTTTTTTTCAGAGTTATCAAGAGGATTCTTGCTTTATATTATTACAAATTCAGATATTTCGGCACACATTGTGGCGCCTTCTTCAGTGAAATGGCGCGAATATTCTAAACAGGTCAACTAATAAAATAATTAAGTCTAGCAAGTTTACATTTAACATTTTTAAGCGCCGTAGTTAGATGGTAAATTCTCCCTCCGTAGAGTTCAGTTAGGTACGACTTAAGAGTCATTATTATCTTTTCCTCAGGTTATTAAGATATTGATGTAGTTTTTTTCAGAGTTATCAAGAGGATTCTTACTTTATATTATTACAAATTCAGATATTTCGGCACACATTGTGGCGCCTTCTTCAGTGAAATGGCGCGAATATTCTAAACAGCTCAACTAATAAAATAATTAAGTCTAGCAAGTTTACATTTAACATTTTTAAGCGCCGTAGTTAGATGGTAAATTCTCCCTCCGTAGAGTTCAGTTAGGTACGACTTAAGAGTCATTATTAACTTTTCCTCAGGTTATTAAGATATTGATGTAGTTTTTTTCAGAGTTATCAAGAGGATTCTTACTTTATATTATTACAAATTCAGATATTTCGGCACACATTGTGGCGCCTTCTTCAGTGAAATGGCGCGAATATTCTAAACAGGTCAACTAATAAAATAATTAAGTCTAGCAAGTTTACATTTAACATTTTTAAGCGCCGTAGTTAGATGGTAAATTCTCCCTCCGTAGAGTTCAGTTAGGTACGACTTAAGAGTCATTATTAACTTTTCCTCAGGTTATTAAGATATTGATGTAGTTTTTTTTCCAGAGTTATCAAGAGGATTCTTACTTTATATTATTACAAATTCAGATATTTCGGCACACATTGTGGCGCCTTCTTCAGTGAAATGGCGCGAATATTCTAAACAGGTCAACTAATAAAATAATTAAGTCTAGCAAGTTTACATGTAACATTTTTAAGCGCCGTAGTTAGATGGTAAATTCTCCCTCCGTAGAGTTCAGTTAGGTACGACTTAAGAGTCATTATTAACTTTTCCTCAGGTTATTAAGATATTGATGTAGTTTTTTCAGAGTTATCAAGAGGATTCTTACTTTATATTATTACAAATTCAGATATTTCGGCACACATTGTGGCGCCTTCTTCAGTGAAATGGCGCGAATATTCTAAACAGGTCAACTAATAAAATAATTAAGTCTAGCAAGTTTACATTTAACATTTTTAAGCGCCGTAGTTAGATGGTAAATTCTCCCTCCGTAGAGTTCAGTTAGGTACGACTTAAGAGTCATTATTAACTTTTCCTCAGGTTATTAAGATATTGTGTAGTTTTTTTCAGAGTTATCAAGAGGATTCTTACTTTATATTATTACAAATTCAGATATTTCGGCACACATTGTGGCGCCTTCTTCAGTGAAATGGCGCGAATATTCTAAACACGGAGGAAAGGAACTCTACGGAGGGAGAATTTACCATCTAGCTACGGCGCTTAAAAATGTTAAATGTAAACTTGCTAGACTTAATTATTTTATTAGTTGACCTGTTTAGAATATTCGCGCCATTTCACTGAAGAAGGCGCCACAATGTGTGCCGAAATATCTGAATTTGTAATAATATAAAGTAAGAATCCTCTTGATAACTCTGAAAAAACTACATCAATATCTTAATAACCTGAGGAAAAGTTAATAATGACTCTTAAGTCGTACCTAACTGAACTCTACGGAGGGAGAATTTACCATCTAACTACGGCGCTTAAAAATGTTAAATGTAAACTTGCTAGACTTAATTATTTTATTAGTTGACCTGTTTAGAATAGTCGCGCCATTTCACTGAAGAAGGCGCCACAATGTGTGCCGAAATATCTGAATTTGTAATAATATAAAGTAAGAATCCTCTTGATAACTCTGAAAAAACTACATCAATATCTTAATAACCTGAGGAAAAGTTAATAATGACTCTTAAGTCGTACCTAACTGAACTCTACGGAGGGAGAATTTACCATCTAACTACGGCGCTTAAAAATGTTAAATGTAAACTTGCTAGACTTAATTATTTTATTAGTTGACCTGTTTAGAATATTCGCGCCATTTCACTGAAGAAGGCGCCACAATGTGTGCCGAAATATCTGAATTTGTAATAATATAAAGTAAGAATCCTCTTGATAACTCTGAAAAAAAACTACATCAATATCTTAATAACCTGAGGAAAAGTTAATAATGACTCTTAAGTCGTACCTAACTGAACTCTACGGAGGGAGAATTTACCATCTAACTACGGCGCTTAAAAATGTTAAATGTAAACTTGCTAGACTTAATTATTTTATTAGTTGACCTGTTTAGAATATTCGCGCCATTTCACTGAAGAAGGCGCCACAATGTGTGCCGAAATATCTGAATTTGTAATAATATAAAGCAAGAATCCTCTTGATAACTCTGGAAAAAACTACATCAATATCTTAATAACCTGAGAAAAAGTTAATAATGACTCTTAAGTCGTACCTAACTGAACTCTACGGAGGGAGAATTTACCATCTAACTACGGCGCTTAAAAATGTTAAATGTAAACTTGCTAGACTTAATTATTTTATTAGTTGACCTGTTTGGAATATTCGCGCCATTTCACTGAAGAAGGCGCCACAATGTGTGCCGAAATATCTGAATTTGTAATAATATAAAGTAAGAATCCTCTTGATAACTCTGAAAAAAACTACATCAATATCTTAATAACCTGAGGAAAAGTTAATAATGACTCTTAAATCGTACCTAACTGAACTCTACGGAGGGAGAATTTACCATCTAACTACGGCGCTTAAAAATGTTAAATGTAAACTTGCTAGACTTAATTATTTTATTAGTTGAGCTGTTTAGAATATTCGCGCCATTTCACTGAAGAAGGCGCCACAATGTGTGCCGAAATATCTGAATTTGTAATAATATAAAGTAAGAATCCTCTTGATAACTCTGAAAAAAACTACATCAATATCTTAATAACCTGAGGAAAAGATAATAATGACTCTTAAGTCGTACCTAACTGAACTCTACGGAGGGAGAATTTACCATCTAACTACGGCGCTTAAAAATGTTAAATGTAAACTTGCTAGACTTAATTATTTTATTAGTTGACCTGTTTAGAATATTCGCGCCATTTCACTGAAGAAGGCGCCACAATGTGTGCCGAAATATCTGAATTTGTAATAATATAAAGCAAGAATCCTCTTGATAACTCTGAAAAAAACTACATCAACATGCTAATTGCCAAGGCTTGTAAATCTGTACTAATGGTAGTGTACAGGGTGTTTCATAAAAATGTATCCACTTGGAAATCTCGCGATAACTCCGGTAGTTTTGGTCACAGGTCTTCAAACGTACCAGCATTGGAAAGCTGATGAAAATCTACACCACTTATGTGATAATCAATCCCATCGACGCGCTATTTACTCAGCTTTACCGCTGCAAAAAAGACTGAAAAAATGCGACAAAAACATAGTTGTATTTCTGCAAAGGACGTGATCTGATGGTCTTGTCACATATCTGAGGTCGCGCTGGAGCAGCAAGCAGCAGGTCCTAAGCGGATCAAACACGCTTGAGCAGCAAACGGTAATAATCATGAAACAACATGGCATATCTGATAACAACGAAGTTACGACATTCGGGGCACCACTCTGACCAAGCCATGGCGGCGACCTCACATCAAATGCTCGAAGTGTCGGCCGCCCGACTCCACACAAAGCTGCATCCTGCGGCGCATGTTGGCCATGACCTTTCGGCACATGTCCGCTGTGATGGTGGCCAGGATCTCCCTTATGCTCTCATTCAGGTCATCCAGAGTGCGTTGTTGGACCTGGTACACTCGTCCCTTGAGGAACCCCCAAAGGAAAAAATCGAGGGGGCTCAGGTCGGGTGACCTGGCCGGTCACATAAATCCCGTCTTCTGCCAGATGAACCTGTCAGCGAACTTAGTGCGTCCAGACTGATATGAGCAGTGTGTGCAGTAGCACCGTCTTGCTGCATCCACATTCCGTTCCGTTCCGGATCTTCGGGGAAGAAGAACTCTCGGAGCATTGTGACGTAGCGTTCGCTATTGACAGTGTACGCCCCACCGGCATCGTCTTCGAACAAATAGGGTCCGATAACCCCCCTCTCTCCGCTCATCGCCACCTACAGCGTCACATGGAGCGAGTGTAAGGGACGCTCCTGGACCTCAGTAGGCTTCGTTGCGGACCACGTTCTGTCGTTCTGCACGTTCAGGTTTCCATCCAGGTAGGCGTGAGTTTCGTCCGTGAACCAAAATTGGTTGTTCCAGACGACGGACTTTCTGAGTGCACGGCGGCAGAACAGCTCGCGCTGCGCATAGTCTGCTTCTCGTAGCTGCTGACACGTCGGAGTCCGGTAGGTGGTCAGGCCGAGATCTTTCTTCATTATCTTCCAAACAGAGGTAACGCTGAGGTTCAGCTCAGCGCTGATCCGTCTGGCGGATTTTCGGCTGTCCTCTCGAGTGAGAGCGTTCACACGGCCGGTGTTTTTTTGGGGATGCGTGCTGATGCCGGTTGTCCAGAATTACCCCTGTTGTCATTCTGGATAGATCCCGTCCTCTTTCACCTCCTGCACGTCCGCCGGACAGTCAATCGGGTCGCGCTCTTCCCACTCTTCACCTGCAATTCCTGAACGGCCTCGGTTACGCTTCCATGGACATTGAAACATTCCACGATGAAAATCCGGTCCTCATTCGAAAGTTGTGGCATGATTAGCAGTGATTTGTGCGATCGCGATTCATTTGTTTTTTAACTGTGCGTTTTTGTATGCACGTGCCTACATATTGTCCTCTTCAAGCATGGTTGTATCCATCAGTTTCCGGATAACATCGTGATAAAGTGAGATGTGAATGCAATTTTTTAAAGCCTTTTTCGCTGCGGTGGAGCTAAGTGAATGTCGATGGGGTTGATTATCATATATGTGATGTATAATTTTATCATCTTTCCAATGCGTGTAAGTGTGGAGACCTGCGACCAAAACTACCGGAGTTATCGCGAGATTTCCGAGTGGATACATTTTTATGAAACACCCTGTACCCTCCGGGAATTCTTGCCTACCCTCAGGGAATTCAGCCTGGCTACGGGCCTGAATTCGCCGCGAAGGACCTTTATTCCACGAAAATGTGTAAACTGCAATCAAAATTAGCAGACGACGTTAAGTAATCCCAAAAAGTCTAGAAGTTTCGATATCTTGACATACAGTTTTGTTTTTAGTGGGACATATATATTCAGGACAGCTGTTCACTAGTTTAGGGTAATATATTCACTCTGCCAGCATGTCCGTGAAGTTGGCGACTTATTTAGCGACTTATTTAGCGACGACCTCTGATTTCTCCCAAAATGACATATATGATCAACTAGATCACGAGAAACACGAATATGACGTTTGTTTTTCCTATAGCACGTTTCCATCACGGTCAAAATCAAGGTAAAAAAAGTTACTGCTCGATTTTGATTTTTTTTAAACCAAAATGTAGCTCAGGAAAGGTTGTAGCCGCACATTGAAAATCAAATTAATCGAGGTCCAACTTCAAGGTCAAAATCAAGTTCAAAGGACGGGGAACTGAAAAAGTTGCAGAAGTTACTGCTCGATTTATATTTTTTTTACCAAAATGTAGCTCAGGAAAAGTTGTAGCCGCACATTGAAAATCACATTAATGTACCTCGGCGCTGCTGTTGCTGATATCCCTTGTGACAGTTATGACGCCAGAGACGGAGACGAGTGACGACGCCGGGCCTGAGAGCGACACCTGGTCTGAGGGGACACCTTGCCTGGATGTGGTATCTGGTCTGATGATGGCACCTGACTTGAGAACGGCAACTTGTCTGAGGGCAGCTTCACCATGTCCGTGAAGTTAGTCAACAGCCAACAAAACGGAAATTCGCAACGGTCAAATTGTTAGCCCAAAACACGCATGTAGGTCAAGTCGCATATGAGGATTACGAATCTGATGTTATTTTCAATGTCAAGGTCAAAGGTCAAGTTCAAATGAGTAAAATAAAGTTTGTGTACCTTTTTACGGAGAAACAATAATTGCACGTCCTTGTAAAGGACACCAATCGAAAGAGCGCTTCAAGATGCAGGTGTGTCATCCGCCAAAATTTCGATCAAGGTCACCCATCAAGGTCAAACTATCAAAATCTTTCAAAATCGACTTCATGAGTCATGTACTTTTTACGGAGAAACGGCCAATGGTGCATTGCACATTTTTTCAAAGACACCAATCGAAAGGGCGCATCCAAATGCAATTGGGTCATCCGCCGAAATTTGATCAAGGTCACCCAAGGTAAGGTCACCCATCAAAGTCAAAATGCTCAAATCCTTCAAAATCGACCTTATGTACCTTGTTACGGAGAAGCGGTGCATTGCACGCTTTTTAAAGGGCACCAATCGAAAGAGCGCATCAAAATGCAGGTGATCATCCACCGAAATTTCGATCAAGGTCATCCAAGGTCACCCATCAAGGTCAAACTATCAAAATCCTTGATATCCTTGATGACCTTAATAGTTGACCTTGGGTGACCTTGATCGAAATTTCGGCGGATGACCCACCAGCATTTTGATGCACTCTTTCGATTGGTGCCCTTTAAAAAAACTTGCAATGCACCATTTCTCCGTACAAAGGTACATAAGTTTGATTTTGAAGAATTTTTATAGTTTGACCTTGATGGGTGACCTTGGGTGACTTTGATCGAAATTTCGATGAATGACTCACCTGCATTTGTATGAGCTATTTCAATTGGTGCACTTTGCGAGACTGTGCGGTGCACCATATTTCCGTAAAAAAGGTACACAAACTTTACTTTACCTACTCATTTGACCTTGACCTTTGACCTTGACATGAAAAATAGCACCAGATTCCTAATCCTCGTATGCGACTCATCACTCGACCTATACGTGTGTTTTGGGAAAAAATTGGCCGTTGCAAATTTCCGTTTTGTTGACTGTTGGCTAATTCTTCACGGACATAGCTTCACCTGGCCTGAAGGCATTGCCTGAACTGAGGACACCTTGCCTGGAGGAGGCACCTCGTCTGAGGGCAGCACCTAGTCTCAAGGCGGCGAACGGACCTGGGGGTGGCATGTGCTATTTATATGAATGTTATTTTAAAAACGGAATATGCAATGCTGAATGTTTGCAAAATGTCTTGTGTGCAAGATTTCTTCACATATTTGAGCTCTTCTCGTATTGTTGTACTTTTTTCTCAGTTACATTTTCCTCATTAAGCAAAATACAAAATGTAAAAAATGGACCAAAAGGTGGATCCATAGGCAATATGCATAGCCCCCTCGCGTATATTTTTTAGTAAGTGCGATACTGCAGTGCGCTATTTACCTACTCGGTGAGCTATTTTAACCACCGAATTTTATGAAATAGAGATATTGTATCGAAAGAAAGGCATTAACCAGCATAAGCCGCTGTAGCTCAGTGATAAGATGCCTGTCTTTCGTGTGGAGGGGGCCGGTTTGAATCCCGGCGACGGCTTCTTGCTTGTTAGTCATTTTTGTCACGTAAATGAGTGTTCATAGGTTCCTGTTATCTACAGTGGCGTACCCAGGATTCATTCCGGAGGGGGACATTTTTTATCAGGGGGCATAAGGTAAAACTCACCGTAATTGGCCCACTATATTTGGGGGGACAAATCCTGTGGGGGGCTATTCACCGGATTTGGCCTACTATCGTGTCCCCCCGGGGGGGGGGGGGCGACACGATCCGAGCGGTAGACCGACCCGATCGGAATTAATGGCTACAAGCTGTAGGCCGACCCGATCGGACTTAAAGGAAATAGTTCACCTTCAACATGGGTTTTGAACTGAAATAGCAGTTGTGTAGCCCGTGTTGAGAAATCCTTATCTGGAACTCTTCTTGGCTGAAAAGACTCTCCAGCCGAAGATATTTGACTTTTTGGCGACGGAATACGGCGCATATATGATGTACCGTACCGTCTGAAAGTGCCAGCACTGCCATGGAGCATGCGCAGACCAATAACGCACACCATCAAATAAATAATTTACAACCTTCTGTCCTGAATTGGCGCAATGTAGGACCATTTTTAAAAAGAAAAAAAGAAACTGTATTAAAAAATATAATAAAATGGTGTTCTGAAGAAAAAAAATCCGAAGGTGAACTATTTCCTTTAATGGCGGGGTAAGGCTATGTTAGGTTAGGTTAGGTTAGGTTAGTTGTTTCCTGCAACGCTCTGGTCCATGGGGATTGTCAAATCGCTGTTTTTTTTGGCAATCGCTGGCTAGAAATAGCGACTGAACGTATGCAATATCGTACTCAATTTCATATTCAGTCGCTAAAAATAGCAACTGAATATTACAATATCGTACTTACTAAAAACATACGCAGCCCCTCCCTGTTACTATTGAAGGGTGCGGTTATATCCTGGATACATAATCTATATCTCCAATATTTGTTACGTGCAATTAACCTAACCTAACCTAACCCCGCCATTAAGTCCGATCGGGAAGAAACATAAGATTCCCTCGTAGCCATGAATTCCAATCGGCACGAAACCTAAGATTCGCTCGTAGTCATTAAGTCCGATCGGGACGAAACCTAGGATTCGTTCGTAGCCATTAAGTCCGATCGGGACGAAACCTAAGATTCGCTCGTAGCCATCCATTCCGATCGGGTCGGCCTAAGATTCGCTCGTGACTAAAACGAACGAGCCGTCGTCGCCGGGTTTCGAATCGGCCACCCTCCGCATAGAAGACGGTCACCCTCCGCACCCTACCACTGAGCTAGATTGACTTATGGCTGCAGAGGCACTGTGCCACATCTAAACTGGCGCCATAAACGTCGACATAAATATTGGTTCTGTATCCGGGATATAACCGCATCCCTATTGAATAGAATTGTTCCAGTGACGTGTTTAATCTGGTAGCTTTTCTTTTCCCACTACAACGGATTATCCTTCAACACCTACACCTTGATATAAGGATATAAGCAAGTGCAGGGGTGTCATTCCAGGATTCTTGATGTTTCGGCTGCCGAGCGGCTGATTAGATTTTACGTCACTGGTGCTCTAGTCCAGTCGAGGCCAGCCCCGTCGCCGCAGCTGCGCTTTCGAGCGTTTTGCGGTCTTTTGACGGGTGTTGATGAGCGGTAATTTGAAGTCGTCGCCATTAGATATGTAAATTAGGTAGTTAGGTTGCAAGTCTATGCAAATTCAATATTTTTATACAAAAGTTGTAAGGCATATCTTGAACATTAAGCCAAAATACCGTAGAAGACCGGCGGCGGACGGGACCGGTTCGCATTGAGGTTTCACAATAATACGATAGTTCGCCCCTGCTCATTTGGGAGAGCGCTGGAGTGCAGACTTCTCTCGGTGTGGCAGGCCGGGTTCGAGACGCTTCGGCGCTCGCTTTGCCCTGGGCTGGAATGGCCTGCAGCCGGTGGCAGCTGCCGCACTCAATGTCAGAGTGATGTCAGAGGAAGGAGCGGACATATGTCCATTGTCCATATATGCTTGGGCACGTACAACTTTCGCTTTAAAATATACCGGCTACCAGAAGTTGTGCGATCGGTTCAGGTTTGTTCAGGTCAGGGCCTACGCAACTGCTTGATGAGGGTCTTGAAGCTCAGAAATCCATCGATAACATAAAATCGAAGTAAATAGATTAAAGAAACATTAAAAATAATAACATATGGGCGCATCACCCCTCAGCCAGACTGGGGCAGCGTATGGCCGTCTTGCCCCTCAGCCAGTCCGGGGCAGCGTATGGCCGTCTCGGCCCTCAGCCGGGCCGGGGCAGCATATGGCCGTAGCGCCCCTCAGCCAGACCAGGGCAGCGTATGGCCGTCTCACCCCTCAGTCAGACCTGCAGCGTATGCCGTCTCGCCCCTCAGCCAGACCGGGGCAGCGCATAGCCCCCCCCCCCCCCCCCCTCAGCCTGACCAGGGCAGCGTATGGCCGTCTCGCCCCTAAGCCGGACCGAGGCGCATATTTCCCAAGTGTATATAGCTGGCGGGCGTATTTGGAAATAAAAGCCACTTATGGAGACATAAGTCAGTCAAAAATATAGATATTGCTTTGATATTTGTTTAGCATCTTCCATATTAGCGTCAATGTTCTCCAATGTATCTTCCGGTTTTTGAATATGTTTGAAAAGTCTGATTTTGGGAAATTGTTCCCAAAAAATTATATTGTTTTGGGGAACAATTTCCCAAAATCAAGCTTTTCAAACATATTTTTAATAAAAAACGGACGATATATTGTAGAATCAAGTAAGGACGATGCCTAAAAAAATGCAAAGCAATATCTATATTTTTGACTAACTTATGTCTCCCGAAGTGATTGCTATTTCCAAACACGCCCGCCACCTGTATACACTTGGGAAATCTGCGGCCGGAGCAGCGTATGGCCGTCTCGCCCCTCAGCCAGACCAGGGCAGCGTATGGCCATCTCACTCCTCAGTCAGACAGGTGCAGCGTATGGCCGTCTCGCCCGTCAGCCAGACGTAGCGTATGGCCGTATCGCCCCTCAGCCGGGCCGGGGCAGCGTATGGCCGTCTCACCCCTCAGCCAGACCGAGGCAGCGTATGACCGTCTCACCTCTCAGTCAGACTGGTGCAGCGTATGGCCGTCTCGCCCCTCAGCCAGACCGGGGCAGCGTATGGCCGTCTCACCCCTCAGCCGGACCGGGGCAGCATACGGCCGCCTCGCCCTTCAGCCGGACCGGTGCAGCATATGGCCGTCTCGCCCTCAGCCAGACCGGGGCAGCGTGTTGCCGTCTCGCCCCTCAGCCGGAACTGTGCAGCGTATGCCCGTCTCGCCCCTCAGCCTGACCGAGGCAGCGTGTTGCCGTCTCGCCCCTCAGCCGGACCGTGGCAGTGTATGGCCGTATAACCCCCCCCCCCCCCCCCATCCTCTCAAAAGGACCGGGGCAGCGTATGGCCGTCTCACCCCTCAGCCAGACCGGGGCAGCGTATGGCTGTATTGACCCTCAGCCGGGCCGGGGCAGCGTATGACCGTCTCACCCCTCAGTCAGACCAAGGCAGCGTATGGCCGTCTCAGCCCTCAGTCAGACCTGCAGCGTATGCCGTCTCGCTCCTCAGCAAGACCGGAGCAGCGCCTGACGGTCTCCCCCCCCCCCCTTAGCCGGACCGGGACAGCGTATGGCCGTCTCGCCTCCCAGCCGGGACGGGGCTGCGTATGGCCGTCTCGCTCCTCAGCCAGACCAGAGCAGTGTATGGTCATCTCCCCCCCCCCCCCCCTCAGCCGGGCCGGGGCTGCGTATGGCCGTCTCGCCCCTCAGCCAGACCAGGGCAGCGTATGACCGTCTCACCCCTCAGTCAGACCGGGACAGCGTACGGCCGTCTCAACCGTCAGCCGGACCGATGCAGCATACGACCGCCTCGCCGCTCAACCGGACCGGTGCAGCATATAGCCGTCTCGCCCCTCAGCCAGACCTGGACAGCGTGTGGCCGTCTCGCACCTCAGCCGGACCAGTGCAGCATATGGCCGTCTCGCCCCTCAGCCAGACCGGTGCAGCGTATGCCCGTCTCGCCCCTCAGCCAGACCGGGGAAGCGTATGGCCGTCTCACCCGTCAGCCAGACCGTGGCAGCGTATGGCCGTCCCCCCCCCCCCGCTCCTTCCCTCAGCCGGACCGGGGCAGCGTATGGCCTCTCAACCTTCAGTCAGACCTCCAGCGTATGCCGTCTCGCCCCTCAGCCAGACCGTGGCAGCGCATGGTCGTCCACCCCCCCCCCCCCCCTCAGTCGGACCGGGGCAGTGTATGGCCGTCTCGCCCCTCAGCCGGGACGGGGCTGCGTATGGCCGTCTCGCCCCTCAGTCAGACCAGGGCAGCGGATGGCCGTATCACCCCTCAGTCAGACCGGTGCAGCATATGGCCGTCCCGCCCCTCAGCCAGACCGGGGCAACGTATGTCCGTCTCACCCCTCAGGCAGACCGGTGCAGCGTATGGCTGTCTCGTCCCTCAGCCAGACCGGGGCAGCTTAAAACCGTATCGCCCCTCAGCCAGACCGGTACAGCGTATGGCAGCCTCGCCCCTCATCCAGACCGGGCAGCGTATGGCCGTCTCACCCCTCAGTCAGACCGGGACAGTGTACGGCCGTCTCACCCGTCAGCCGGAACGGGGCAGCGTACGACCGCCTCGCTGCTCAGCCGGACCGGTGCAGAAAATGGGCGTCTTGCCCCTCAGCCAGACTGGGGCAGCGTGTTGCCGTCTCGCCCCTCAGCCGGACCGGTGCAGCGTATGCCCGTCTCGCCCCCCAGCCAGACCGGGGCAGCGCAAGACCGTCTCACCCCTCAGCCAGACTGTGGCAGCGTATGGCCGTCTACCCCCCCCCCCCCCCTCAACCGGCCCGGGGCAGCGTATGCCCGTCTCGCCCCCCAGCCAGACCGGGGCAGCGCATGACCGTCTCACCCCTCAGCCAGACCGTGGCAGCGTATGGCCGTCTACCCCCCCCCCCCCCCCCCTCAGCCGGCCCGGGGCAAGGTATGGATGGCCGTCTCACCCTCAGCCAGACCGGTGCAGCGTATGGCTGTCTCGTCCCTCAGCCAGACCGGGGCAGCGTAAATCCGCCTCACCCCTCAGTCAGACCGGTGCAGCGTATGGCCGTCTCGCCCCTCAGCCGGACCGGGACAGTATATGGCCGTTTCACCTCTCAGTCAGACCGGTGCAGCGCATGGCCGTCTCGCCAGTCGCCCCTCACACATACCGGGGCAGCGTATTGCCGTCTCCCCCTCAGCATAAATTAAGGGAGGGATAATTATCCGCGGTAAACGTAATCTTAAATAGGATCGTACCTTGGGGGCAACTATCCGTATCCCGTTCGAAATATTCGCACCGTAGTCCGCACCGAACCGCGTGCGGCGACAGCCCAGTCGGACCAGAGCACCAGTGACGTCACGGTAATGTTTTGCGATTGTGGTGCTAAAATCCGATGACTCTACCTCTCTTATAAGGCCTTGAACAAGTGTACTCAAGTTGAAAAGTGAGAAACGGAGAAACGTTTGCTGCGGTTAGGCGAATTCAGGCGAATTCCAGCTTTAATCATTTTGGTAAAGAATAAGTGGTACATGTGCAGGTTGTACTTCGATTGCTGCTTTCGGTTGTACTTGGATTGCTGCCTTCGGTCAGAAACTGTATATGAAACTGCATAATAATGACGTGTTTTCTGACTGCATACTTTATAATTCAAATTCAATCGTATTGAATTTTAATAATTGTAGCAATAGGAATACCAATTAATTGTTATAGCAATAATGCAAATCAAAATAACAGCATGCTTCACAATACATCATGTTTCAGTGATCTACCAATTTTTCTTGATCACTGAGTAGCTTAATGTTTTTTGCAGGTTCACTAACCAGGATGGATTCCACACCAGCAAGCCATGCACTTCACAGTGGGTACAGTCACCAAGTCACTAGAAGCTGGCAAGAAAATGGAGCAACTGTGCAACCAAATAATCTCATGTATCCTCTGTTTATAGCGTGAGTGCTATTAGATTGTTGATTGTTCTTAAGCCTCTCAGAAACATAGATGCAAAATATTGAAATTTATGCATTTTACAGGTAGAGTAAAATTTTACAGCAATCTTGATCAGGCTGTCCCTATCATTGCATGCATAAATCAGGGTTCCAATTATCAAATACATTAAACAAAATACGAATAGAAAATTCACATTAAACTCAGAAAAACAGTGGTAAAATAGTATCCATAGGGTGTCATTTTCCACCCAAATTTCCCAATGACCTTGAAATGGACACTGAAAAGGTAAACAGGGCACTGCAATAGTAAACATCAACCATTCTTTTCTCAGTTGCAGTGATGTCTCCCTAGTCTGCATTAATGCAATTAAAACAAAATTTTAGCTGTGCCCATCATTAAGCAACTTAAGTCTGATTGATAAACATAATATCTTGTGCTTGTTTACCATTATTATTTAAAACTTCATCTGCTTCTTTAGCAATCTTATGCTGAATTGGCCCGACTAGATTCCCTCTGGAGCAAAGATGAATTAAAGCTTCCTAACTGACCACTAGATGGCAGTGAGGTGGCAGCTGTAGAGACAGGTATTTAGTGGCTATTAGTATTGTCTGCATTACAAAATGTAGGATTACATCCTTCATGTTTCTATCACCTTTTGTATTACTAATAATTTCAATCAGGGGTGTAGGGAGGATTTCGTCCAGGGGGGGGGGGGAAATGGGATCAGAAGGGCCCTAGTAGCCAAGGGGAGCCCACATAATTCAAACAGTACAGAATGTTGTATGTTGTAACAACAACAAATAAGTTTTTGACAATGAAAAAAAAAAGTTTTTATTTTTGGGAGTGAAAACTCAAAATGTCGAAAATCCGAGATAGCTATTTTGAATAAAATGTCATTTACTTTCTTTCAACATTTGTATTTGCAATTTGCTTCAAAACTCAGAATTTCTGCAATTTTTCAAATATTTATTGTTTTTCCACACAAAAATGACATGACATGATGAGATTAAAACTTTATTATCTCCCAAAGTACTTCACTATTTTCATTGAAATGTTGTGATGAGATGTAAAATTGATGCAGCATAATGTACTGAAAGATTGACATCGATATCTATCATTGTTTTCAAGTTATTCATAAAAGCTGGGAGGGTGAGATTCTGCCACCTCCAGCAGGGTGCAGGTTAATGAAAATATTATCCTGAATCTTCTTCAATTCAGATTCAGGGAACAACACTACATACATGCTGATTGTGCACATGTACGATGAAGTTACACAATCTCTACAAAATAACAAAATGACATGCACACTATACCTTGATTTACAGAAAGCTGTGGATACACTTTGCTTAGCAATTCTCTTGAAAAAAAAATACACTGCATTGTGATACGAGGGGTTTCTACAACACGATAGTCATATATTAATAAGAGGCATAAAATGGCAATATGAGGTTGCATCTAAGAAAGAAATGATAAAAATTGGCGTCCCACAGGGTTCAATTTTAGGTCCTCTTTTATGTATTCTTTATATTAATGACAGCAATACAACAGACATAGGTATGTAACTTTTACTTATTTGCTGATGATATATGGCAATTTGTATTCTTAAGCTAGAAATGTTGAAGAGCTCCAAATAAAGATTAATGAATTAACTCCCCAAAATTAACGAGTGGTTCCATGTAAATATATTATCACTAAATGCATCAAAGACAAATTACCAAATATATTCAAGATCAGTGATGTGACAAGATCTTGACATAGTATTGTTTGATACACCAAACACTATAAACCCATGCATTAAATACTTAGGAGTTCTTGTAGACGAAACTCGTAAATGAAATAGTCATATATATATATATATATATGTGTAATATGTGTATATATGTATGTATAATATGTGTAATATGTGTGATAAGCCGTAATATAGAAGTTATCAGAATATCCAAGCTTGATTTATCCTCACAGCAACTTCTATTGCAGTACAATGCATTAATTCCGCCCCATCTAAATTATTGTGCAGTGATCTGGATTCGGGGGTAGGAATTATGAAACTAACATTAAAAAGCTTTTGATGGTGCAGAAACGAGCGATTTATTCGCCCCTGTAGCTCAGTGGGAGAGCGCTGGGCTTCTGACCTTTCCTGGTAGCGGCAGCGCGAGTTCGAGCCAAGGCCAAAGCCTACATTGTCAAAGCCTTGTACTCCTCTCAGACGTTACTAGCATACACTGAAAAACAATGATAATTTTGACTGGTCTTCCTTCGAGAGCCTCACTGGCGCTCGGCCAGCAGACCACCTCTACCACCACAGGACCCTCTAAAGCAGGCCCGGATCCGTGGGGGGGGGGGGAGGGGCGCCAGGGCGCCCCCTCCCCTGAGCCCGGGTCGCGTCCATGTCGCGCCATACAAACGCGTCCGTAGGGCGCAACTTTTTGTATGTCGCACCCCCTGAGCGAAATCCTGGATCCGCGCCTGCTCTAAAGGCCAGCAGCGGGCCCTCTACAGATCAGCAGGGCCTCTAAAGGCCGGCAGATGGCCATCTGCAGATCGACAGGGCCCTCTAAAGGCCGACAGAGAGCCCTCTACACTCACTATACAGATCGGCAGGGCCCTCTAAAGGCCAGCAGGGGCACTCTACATATTGGCTGGGACACTGCAGATCGACAGGGCCTCTAAAGACTGGAAGAAGGCCCTCTAAATGCCGGCAGAGGCCCTCTGCAGATTGGCAGGGCGATCTACAGATTTGCAGGGCCCTCTAAAGGGTGACAGGCCCTCTAAAGGCCGGCATGGCCCTCTAAAGGCCGGCATGACCATCTAAAGGACGGCAGAGGGCCCTCTCCAGATCGGCAGAGACCCTCTACAGATCGACAGAGTACCCTCTACAGATCGGCAGAGTACCCTCTACAGATTGGCAGAGTACCCTCTACAGATCGGCAGGACCCTATAAAGGCCGGCGGAGGGCCCTCTCCAGATTGACAGGGACCCTCTACAGATCGGCAGGGCCCTATTAAGGCCGACAGAGGGCCCTCTATAAATTGGCTTGGGCACTGCAGATCGACAGGGCCCCTAAAGGCTGGAAGAGGGCGCTCTACAGGTCGGAAGGGCCCTCTACATGCTGAAAGGGGCCCTCTAAATGCCGATAGTGGGCCCTCTGCAGATCGGCAGGGCCCTTTAAAAGCTGGTGGAGGGCCCTATCCATACTGTCCCCTTTCTACGTATTTACATATATATGCCTTTAACCCTAAGTAAGCAAGTGCAGCAAGTGCAGTCCTAAGCAAGCAAGTGCTGTTATTTATTCGTGTTACGATTTTTTCGGTTCGTGGGCGCTCTTTTATGCGACGTAATGCGTCTTGCGGGCGCCTGACACCATCAAAAACACTGGGGCCTTCGGCCCCAGGGGCCCTCGCTCGGTCGCCAGAGCCCGTCTGGCCTCCAGGGGAGGGGGCATCGCCCACTTCCCCCCCTTGCCTACGCCCTTGCTTTCAATGTTTTGTGAGCTTTCCGAGTCTTCCTGGTGTTATTTCAATGTCTTCTCAACATGTTTTGTCATGCCAGACCATTTTGTCTATGCAGTGTTTTAGGTTTTCATCTCGGTGCTTGGACCAGTGCCGTTCATTGACGCCACACATAGCAAACTTAAGATCAAATCTGAGATTGACAAGAAAAGGGCAAAGTCAGACTTTTGAGTGTTGTTTGAAGTGTCTCATGCCCATTCTTGGTTGTGGAGATCGCTTGTGGATGGATTTGCCGTCCTTTAGATGGTCATGTCGGCCTTTAGAGGGCCACACCTTAAACCTCAAATACTCGTGTTTTCTCAGGGATGACCCGGACGCTGTTCAGCCGGTGGCAAGTATGCCCGGTGTGTCCCGCTTTGGAGTCAACCAGCTCGAACAAGCCCTCAAACCGCTGGTCGAAGATGGATTGACTTCGGTTCTGCTTTTTGGTGTACCTGAGGGTCAAAAGGTACGACATAGTTTTCCGCTTCACAGTACCCTGTATCATGTTTTGAAAGCAGAATACATATCGCCAAATGTGCTGCGTAGGAGGAACATTTAGATTGTATTTGATATATTTGGAAATAAATTGAATTCCTTCGTAGTCTGATGTGTACACAATGAGCATGTCACTGACTCTGCTGCAGGATGAGCGCGGGTCGGGCGCTGACTTGCCGGACAATGCAGTCATTAAAGCCATCAAGACGATCAAGAGCTGCTGTCCATCGCTGCTGATCGCCTGTGACGTAAGTCTGGTTTACCCAGCGGGCGGACGCAGCACTTAGCGCGTCACGTTAATTACTAATATACTACATCAGTTAACGAGCTGCTGGCTAAGCTCATATTGTGTACGATACTGTACAGCACTATTCGACCGCAGCTAAGGCCCAAACTTCAAGCAACGGCTCAACATTGCTGCTTCGAGAACAGTTTGCGTGCGCCTGATACGGCTACCGTCGCAATGAGCATGCTTAGTATACGAACACTGGATATCTTCGATACACCAAACAAGCAGATTTAAGGGAGTTTGAGGAAGACTTTGATTCTCTCAGGTTCAACCAAGCCACGCCCAAACATACAGACTACATCCTGTCAATCCTCTAACCACCTGCCGGCCGCCGCCCGCCCTCGGTTGTGTCCGCGCCGCGCCGGTGCAGTGTACACTGACGTTTGCCGCTGTCGTCTCGTCAGGTGTGCCTGTGTCCGTAGCACTGACGCTTGCCGCTGTCGTCTCGTCAGGTGTGCCTGTGTCCGTAGCACTGACGCTTGCCGCTGTCGTCTCGTCAGGTGTGCCTGTGTCCGTAGCACTGACGCTTGCCGCTGTCGTCTCGTCAGGTGTGCCTGTGTCCGTAGCACTGACGTTTGCCGCTGTCGTCTCGTCAGGTGTGCCTGTGTCCGTAGCACTGACGCTTGCCGCTGTCGTCTCGTCAGGTGTGCCTGTGTCCGTAGCACTGACGCTTGCCGCTGTCGTCTCGTCAGGTGTGCCTGTGTCCGTAGCACTGACGCTTGCCGCTGTCGTCTCGTCAGGTGTGCCTGTGTCCGTAGCACTGACGCTTGCCGCTGTCGTCTCGTCAGGTGTGCCTGTGTCCGTAGCACTGACGCTTGCCGCTGTCGTCTCGTCAGGTGTGCCTGTGTCCGTAGCACTGACGCTTGCCGCTGTCGTCTCGTCAGGTGTGCCTGTGTCCGTAGCACTGACGCTTGCCGCTGTCGTCTCGTCAGGTGTGCCTGTGTCCGTAGCACTGACGCTTGCCGCTGTCGTCTCGTCAGGTGTGCCTGTGTCCGTGGCACTGACGCTTGCCGCTGTCGTCTCGTCAGGTGTGCCTGTGTCCGTGGCACTGACGCTTGCCGCTGTCGTCTCGTCAGGTGTGCCTGTGTCCGTAGCACTGACGCTTGCCGCTGTCGTCTCGTCAGGTGTGCCTGTGTCCGTGGCACTGACGCTTGCCGCTGTCGTCTCGTCAGGTGTGCCTGTGTCCGTGGCACTGACGCTTGCCGCTGTCGTCTCGTCAGGTGTGCCTGTGTCCGTGGCACTGACGCTTGCCGCTGTCGTCTCGTCAGGTGTGCCTGTGTCCGTAGCACTGACGCTTGCCGCTGTCGTCTCGTCAGGTGTGCCTGTGTCCGTATCACTGACGCTTGCCGCTGTCGTCTCGTCAGGTGTGCCTGTGTCCGTATCACTGACGCTTGCCGCTGTCGTCTCGTCAGGTGTGCCTGTGTCCGTAGCACTGACGCTTGCCGCTGTCGTCTCGTCAGGTGTGCCTGTGTCCGTACACGTCACACGGCCACTGCGGCATTCTCCGCGAGGACGGGACGATTGACAACGCGCCCAGCATCGCGCGGCTGGCGGAGGTGGCCGTCGCCTACGCGCAGGCTGGTCAGTGGCACTGGAGTCGCCATTCTGGAGCTGTCAGGAGGGGGGGGGGGGGCAGATGTTTGCGAATGATTTGTGGTGGATTGTTCGGTGGGTTTCGTTTCGGAGTTGTTGAACGTCATAATACCAATAGTGATTGTGTGTACTAGCGATTGTGTGAGCTCATTAGAGCCGTCTTCGTCTTATATTATGCTGTCGCCAATTTATGTGTATCGGTGTGTGTGTGTGCGGCCTGGCCTGGTGTGGATGTGGGGACTTGTTCTAGCACGTGACATGTATCTATGTGGTACCCGAGCGGCTGGCACGGCTCGCCCTGAGCCTCTGAGACACGCCGTGACCGGCTTCTGTGTGTCCGTGGTGCGTAGTGGCGCCGTCTGAAGCCCCCCTTGGCCCGGTCTGTCCTCTGTGTCCAGGTGCGGACGTGGTGGCGCCCTGACGCACACCGTGGCCCGGTCTGTCCTCTGTGTCCAGGTGCGGACGTGGTGGCGCCGTCTGACGCACACCGTGGTCCGGTCTGTCCTCTGTGTCCAGGTGCGGACGTGGTGGCGCCGTCTGACGCACACCGTGGCCCGGCCTGTCCTCTGTGTCCAGGTGCGGACGTGGTGGCGCCCTGACGCACACCGTGGCCCGGTCTGTCCTCTGTGTCCAGGTGCGGACGTGGTGGCGCCGTCTGACGCACACCGTGGTCCGGTCTGTCCTCTGTGTCCAGGTGCGGACGTGGTGGCGCCGTCTGACGCACACCGTGGCCCGGTCTGTCATCTGTGTCCAGGTGCGGACGTGGTGGCGCCCTGACGCACACCGTGGCCCGGTCTGTCATCTGTGTCCAGGTGCGGACGTGGTGGCGCCCTGACGCACACCGTGGCCCGGTCTGTCATCTGTGTCCAGGTGCGGACGTGGTGGCGCCCTGACGCACACCGTGGTCCGGTCTGTCCTCTGTGTCCAGGTGCGGGCGTGGTGGCGCCCTGACGCACACCGTGGCCCGGTCTGTCCTCTGTGTCCAGGTGCGGACGTGGTGGCGCCGTCTGACGCACACCGTGGCCCGGCCTGTCCTCTGTGTCCAGGTGCGGACGTGGTGGCGCCCTGACGCACACCGTGGCCCGGTCTGTCCTCTGTGTCCAGGTGCGGACGTGGTGGCGCCGTCTGACGCACACCGTGGCCCGGTCTGTCCTCTGTGTCCAGGTGCGGACGTGGTGGCGCCCTGACGCACACCGTGGCCCGGTCTGTCCTCTGTGTCCAGGTGCGGACGTGGTGGCGCCGTCTGACGCACACCGTGGCCCGGTCTATCCTCTGTGTCCAGGTGCGGACGTGGTGGCGCCGTCTGACGCACACCGTGGCCCGGTCTGTCCTCTGTGTCCAGGTGCGGACGTGGTGGCGCCGTCTGACGCACACCGTGGCCCGGTCTGTCCTCTGTGTCCAGGTGCGGACGTGGTGGCGCCGTCTGACGCACACCGTGGCCCGGTCTGTCCTCTGTGTCCAGGTGCGGACGTGGTGGCGCCGTCTGACGCACACCGTGGTCCGATCTGTCCTCTGTGTCCAGGTGCGGGCGTGGTGGCGCCCTGACGCACACCGTGGCCCGGTATGTCCTCTGTGTCCAGGTGTGGACGTGGTGGCGCCGTCTGACGCACACCGTGGCCCTGTTGTCCTCTGTGTCCAGGTGCGGACGTGGTGGCGCCGTCTGACGCACACCGTGGCCCTGTTGTCCTCTGTGTCCAGGTGCGGACGTGGTGGCGCCGTCTGACGCACACCGTGGCCCTGTTGTCCTCTGTGTCCAGGTGCGGACGTGGTGGCGCCCTGACGCACACCGTGGCCCGGTCTGTCCTCTGTGTCCAGGTGCGGACGTGGTGGCGCCCTGACGCACACCGTGGCCCGGTCTGTCCTCTGTGTCCAGGTGCGGACGTGGTGGCGCCCTGACGCACACCGTGGCCCGGTCTGTCCTCTGTGTCCAGGTGCGGACGTGGTGGCGCCCTCTGACATGATGGACGGCCGTGTGGCGGCCATCAAGTCGCGTCTGACCGCTGCCGGCCTCGGTGGCCGCTGCGCCCTGCTCTCATACGCTGTCAAGTTCGCCAGCAGCTTCTACGGGCCGTTCCGGGACGCGGCCAAGTCGGCGCCAGCGTTCGGCGACCGTCGCTGCTACCAGCTACCGCCGGGAGGACGGGGTCTCGCCTCGAGGGCGGCGGCGCGCGACGTGGCCGAGGGAGCCGACATGCTGATGGTGAAACCCGGCATGCCCTACCTGGACATAGTGCGACAGACCAAGGATCAGTTCCCACAGTACCCGCTCTTCGTTTACCAGGTGAGGGTGGACTTCGGCCGGGTCAAAGCACCCTCGTCAGGATGTGTAGGTTGGAGCCATCAGAGCAGCTTCTTGGTGGAGACTGGAGACTGACATGGCTCGTTGACCGTGCCTTGCTGGCAATGCAACCCCAGCTCTGGGATTTTACAGAATATCTGGAATTAACTTGAAATGACAGCTACACAACCATATTGACTGTGCCTCGATTCTCGCTGGATGTTGAGAATTTCGAAAAGAAAAGCCCTTTTATGCATTATTATATGACACGACTGGTGGTGGTGTCTCCTGAAAGGTATCGGGCGAGTACGCGATGCTGTACCACGCTGCTAGTCAGGGCGCCTTCAGCCTGAAGCCGGTGGTGATGGAGTCTCTGACAGCCATGCGACGCGCAGGTCAGTGCAGGCGGGTTACCACAGGCCAGGTCAGGTCAGGTCAGACAAACAGGTTAGGTCGTCACAGCTTAGTAGACTGCATTGCGTGCAATGCATTCATTATATTAAGCAAACTATATTGCAGAAAAGGGATTATTATTAGCCGCTGAGTTGAGCAGCCTGTTTCAGTTGGACAGTACACAGAACGTTCACTTGATTGTGTTGGTTATCGGGGAGCAACGCTGCATGACTGAGTCTGTCCTGTCGCGAGTCCTGACCACGCGATAGTGATCGAGGCGTATATATTGGCTCTGACGCCGCGTGCGGTCCAGTCGGTGCCAGTTATAAGTGGTATCCAGTAGTGGTATCCAGTAGTGGTATCCAGTGTGTTATTACCTCCATAATGCAGCACTGAAGATCACTTGCAATAGCCACTGTCCGCTGTTCTTTTCTGATTAAGTCTCGCCGCTCCGGTGCTTGCGTGCTGGCAATAAATGAATCACAGTCGGGATCGTATCGTCATTGAAACTGCTAGCTTTGTGTCAGCTTTGTGCCTTATAACTCCCTATACCTGCGATTGTGTGGTGGAGCGATAAAAACTGCAATCCGATCGAACAGAGAAATAGGTAGGACGGTGAAATTGGCGAGCAAGGTTTCATGATACAGGCATTCAATAACGTTGGCCACCAATCCACTAATTTAATTATCTCATATTGGTGACATTCTGTATCTCCCTGGCGGTTTAAAACATTCCAGGGCACTAGAACTTTCGCATTGTGTATTACACCATGCATTAACACATGATGTGTCCTACGTCCGTACTTGTGTCGTTCTGGCTGTGCTGTTTAGGCTGACGTGTCGTGTGTGTGTGTGTGTTCGCCACAGGTGCGGACGTCATCATATCCTACTACACGCCGCGGGTGCTGGGCTGGCTGAAGGGTCGTGACTAGGCGGCCCTGACTGCAGCGGTGGTGGTCCAGTGGTACTGGGAGTAGTCGGGGATGAGAGGGACTCGTGTGGTGACGGCCGTTATGGTGTAGTCGGTTAGAACATATACACTATTTAGTTACGGTGGTATGCGCTCATATTATGAGTGCCAAAAAGCAATCGGTGACAGTGACGTGAACATAGCTTGGATCTGGTGTTTGCTAACGACTTTTGTCTATGTTACATTTTTGTATGTTGTTAATTTGTGTTGAAACTCTTTGTTTGATCTTATTCGGGGATGTGCATTTTTCTACTCCAGCCATGTCTATTACGAGTAAGCATTTTTACAGAGCGAGCTGTCTGTATGAAAGGCTTTTCCTGCGGTGGATATTGATGATAAATAAGCTTATCATCTGTGATCAATTGCTACTTCCGCAAGTTAGCCGCCAAAGAAATAATGTTCGTGTGAAAAACGCCACCTGAATGTGTCACCTTTATTGAACATGTTGGGTCATCTGCTTCCGTCGATAGGAAACGATACTCCCAGATGTACCTACAGAGCTTCTGAAAATCAAGTTTTATGTCAGTATTTATCCTGCAGGAACTGTGAGTGGGAAACATTTCGAGCTTTCGGGAACATCATAATGTTCCTTATTCTGATAATCTTGTAATGTCGCTTTTGCTCAAAGCGTATCAGCTGCCTTTGATACTTGTCGAAGCACATGCGGTTTGACTGCATTTCTTCTCTTTACGAGACTTTGTCTGCCACCATGACCAATGTATTCGATTGCATAGCAGTACTGTTCTGGGCGTCAGTATTTTGCCAATATACAGACAGCATGTCAGCATGTGTTTGCAGACGCCACTGCTGGTTGAGAGTGGATATTACGGACGGTGGACGCCCTGATCGCAGCGAATGGTTCTGTAGCGGCGTGTGGCACGTGAGAGTGGATAATACGGACGGTGGACGCCCTGATCGCAGCGAATGGTTCTGTAGCGGCGTGTGGCACGTGAGAGTGGATAATACGGACGGTGGACGCCCTGATCGCAGCGAATGGTTCTGTAGCGGCGTGTGGCACGTGAGAGTGGATAATACGGACGGTGGACGCCCTGATCGCAGCGAATGGTTCTGTAGCGGCGTGTGGCACGTGAAAGTGGATAATACGGACGGTGGACGCCCTGATCGCAGCGAATGGTTCTGTAGCGGCGTGTGGCACGTGAGAGTGGATAATACGGACGGTGGACGCCCTGATCGCAGCGAATGGTTCTGTAGCGGCGTGTGGCACGTGAGAGTGGATAATACGGACGGTGGACGCCCTGATCGCAGCGAATGGTTCTGTAGCGGCGTGTGGCACGTGAGAGTGGATAATACGGACGGTGGACGCCCTGATCGCAGCGAATGGTTCTGTAGCGGCGTGTGGCACGTGAGAGTGGATAATACGGACGGTGGACGCCCTGATCGCAGCGAATGGTTCTGTAGCGGCGTGTGGCACGTGAAAGTGGATAATACGGACGGTGGACGCCCTGATCGCAGCGAATGGTTCTGTAGCGGCGTGTGGCATTGTAGGCAGGGCTCGCTATGAGTTGTGACGCGGCAGATGGTTCTGCTTATGGTTTAATCACAGCAGGTGATACTGTAGCGCGTCATGATAAAACGGACGCCGACTGCATATAGCGAACCACGCGTAACACGGGGGTGGGAGCGACGGACTAAGCTCCGCCCCCTCCACCGCTCTCCTCCCACCGAAAGGCACGTATCTGCGTCTGCGCCGTGACGGACGGCTTGTGTGGCGCGGGCGCGGGCGAGGGGGGGGGGGGGCTGGCCTCGCGAGGAGTGCGGTGCGCACCGCCCGCCAGTTGGATCCGACCACTGGCGAGCCGCGGACCACTCAGTCGGCGTCTGCTATGGACAGCGGGCGGTACGAGCAGATACAGCGGCAGCGACTCTCAAGAGACAACTGGTGTGACTTAATTAGCAGGCACCTGTCCAGATTGGCCACAGTGTTTGTTTGTTTGTTTTTTTGTTTGTTTGTTTGTTTGTTTGTTTGTTTGTTTGTTTGTTTGTTTGTTTGTTTGTTTGTTTGTTTGTTTGTTTGTTTGTTTGTTTGTTTGTTTGTTTGTTTGTTTGTTTGTTTGTTTGTTTGTTTGTGTGTTTGTTTGTTTCATTTAATTGTGTTATCTTTCAACCCCAACGGGACATACGCGCCCATTTCCTTTGTTCCAGCAGTGCCCCAAAAGACGGTAAATAACTTGTGAAAATACCCACCGCCAAATTTGGTATCATTTAGAGCAGAATTGCACGGGTAATCCGATGGTGTGGTTCTCGAAAGCAGGAACATTTCACTTTGTTGAGTCATTCTCGATATAATGAAGATATAGAAGTGAAACCGGCACTAGTGTGTTTGTCTCGTCGAGGCACGTCTCCTAGCATGCAACATGACCTACTTGTGTCACTACTTGACCTTGACCTGATGCAAAATTGTTAAGTTGACCTAACCTGATCAACTCGAATATGATTCAAAGCGCCATGACAAAACAAACACGATGGCGTCAAAATTATTGTCTTATCTTAGTTATGTGTGAAAAACAGTTTTGCCAAAAATAGTCGTTTTGACCTTTGATAACCTCTGGAGCCTAAACTGTTGACCTGAGCTAAAATGTGAGGACACCTTAGCGATTGAATTGTTCAAGAGCTTTCTATTGATATTTTCTGTTTGTTCCTGGATGTCATAGTTCCCGAGATATTTGGGGATTTTCGAAGCGAAGTCCTAAAACTGGAAAATCTGACCTTTGATGACCTCTGGTGACCTCAATATTGACCTAAGCCAAAACATAACAGAATTAGTTTCAAAATTATTTTTGACGAGCTTTCGAACGGTAGGTCGAAAGGTAAAGGAAAGGAAAAGGTAGGTAGGTAATTGCGCCAACAGTTCTGCCAGACGAAAACATACACATTTATCAAATATTCCACTCATGATCGCCCAGGAATCCAAATGATTTTTAAATAATTTACTTTTTGCCAGTCCTATATTAAACTGTCATAGACAGACAGACAGTCATAGACAGCGCAAGGTATTGAAGAATCAATATTTGTGTACCATATAACAATTCCCTTTCCGTGGACATCCGCTAATAACCAAGAAAAACGATGAGTTCATGCCATGGGACCTCCAGGCCATCGTTCCCTGACGAGATTTATTACAAAACAAGGATTACGAAGTTGAAATCAGGGTTCACGAAGTTGCACACCGGATGACGAAGTAGGGAGCTTTTTGAGCGATTTTTGTGCGAAATATAACAATGAGAGAAATGTCGCTCGGTGATACAAAGCAGTGCAATGTATTCCCCATTCTCCAAGTGTCGAAGATTTTGAATTTTCTCCATTCCATTCGGCTGTGGGAGTACATTTGCATTTTGTCACGAAGTTACCTACCTTTATCCTAAGTCTTTCAAGCCGTGTACCTACCATGCATGCTTTTAAAGATATAAACATAACTTTGGTATTATCTGAAATAAAATTAAACAAGTGTTCAGTATATGCAGCATTTCCTTGCATTCAAAAAGTTGTTTTCGTTATATAGAGCTACAAATTACAATTATACCAAATGTTATCCAAAAATACGTAAACTGATATAAAAAGGTGAATAACACAAAAAGTGGACTTTTCCCGATTTACAGAACCATACCATTGGTTTTCCCATGCAATTTTGGTGTAAATGCTACCAAATTTGGCGGTGGGTATTTTCAAAAGTTATGTACCGTCTTTTGGGGCACCGTGCAATGTGCAATGTGCAACGTGCAATGTGCGGGAGCCCACCCTACACCTGAGTCCTGACGGCTGACAGACATTCGGGAGAAGCAGTCTGAAGAGAGGATTTTTGTATATATTACAATATTTGTTTTGTGATTTTCCCCTTACGTCGGCCCGTAGGTGTCATGCAATGTTGAAAATATACCGTGACGCATAGCTGTGTAGTTCCTATTCCAGCCCATAGATGTCTCGAGAAACGCCTGATGCACGCTGTACCGCACAGCTCGGCAGTTACTAACCAAGCCCATAGATGTCTCTAGGGGAAACGCCTGATGCAGGCAATGCATAGCTCAGCATAGCTCAGCAGTTCTTATACCAGCCGATAGATGGCTGTAGGGGAAACGCCTGATGCATGCTGTGCCGCATAGCTCTGCAATTCCTATCCAAGCCCATAGATGTCTCGAGAAACGCCTGATGCACGCTGTACCGCACAGCTCAGCAGTTACTATTCCAGCCGATAGATGTCTCGAGAAACGCCTGATGCACGCTGTACCGCACAGCTCAGCAGTTCCTATTCCAGCCGATAGATGCTCTAGAAAAAACGCCTGATGCATGCTGTGCCGCATAGCTCAGCAGTTCTTATTCCAGCCGATAGATGGCTCTAGGGGAAACGCCTGATGCCGCATAGCTCAGCAGTTCCTATTCCAGTCGATAGATGGCTTTAGGGGAAACGCCTGCTGCATGCTGTGCCGCATAGCTTAGCAGTTTGTATTCCACCCAGATATCTATAGAAAAACACCTGAAAACGTTTAATGAAACATGCTCATCTGATTGAATAGGTACACCTAAACGTCCATATTATGAAAACTTTGCTTTGTTATTATGATAACTTTGCTTTGTTATTAGGTTGTCACGGGATCTTTGTTTTCATGGATTAATTGAGTATTGCATTTTAAAGGAAGATGTGCTCAAGATATACAAACAAGGATGTCATCGCCAGATATGTGTGCAGATCTCAAACAAGTATCCCAGGATGTGCGATCGCATGGATCTGGTTACTGAACTTTACTGATATTTGCGTTATCCACTTTGTAAATATTCGTCAAGCGATCCATTGGGATGTGTTGGTACTGGTACCCGTACTGGTTTGTACTGGTACCCGTGCTTTCATCTCTGGATGAGATCAAGCCGTTTTCACAGGCGTGCTCGCCAGTGCGTTACTGACATTACTGACGTTACTGACGTTACTGACGTCACTGACGTTACTGACGTTACTGACGTCACTGACGGTACTGACGTTAATGACGTTAATGACGTAATGACGTTAATGACGTTACTGACGTTACTGACGTTACTGACGTTACTGACGTTACTGACGTTACTGACGTTACTGACGTTAATGACGTTAATAACGGTACTGACGTTAATGACGTTACTGACGTCACTGATGTTACTGACGTTACTGACGTTACTGACGTCACTGACGGTACTGACGTTAATGACGTTAATGACGTTACTGACGTTACTGACGTTACTGACATCACTGACGTTACTGACGTTACTGACGTTACTGACGTTACTGACGTTACTGACGTTACTGACGTTACTGACGTTACTGACGTTACTGACGTTATTGACGTTACTGACGTTACTGACGTTACTGACGTTACTGACGTTACTGACGTTAATGACGTTAATGACGTTAATGACGTTGATGACGTTGATGACGTTAATGACGTTACTGACGTTACTGACGTCTGATGTCTTGTTGTCAGGGCTGCACCTCCTCTGAGGATTGTCCGTCCTGGTGCCGCCGGGCGGTCCGCTATGACACCCATTGTCTGGCTAGTGATGTGGACATTGTCACTGGCTGAGAAGCAGGGGTCGACGGCTACGGCTGCTGTTACCCAACAGCCGCCGGTGCTGGGTTCTGTGCTGGCTGCCACTGCTGCTGCTGAGGATCTGGTGCTGGCTTCTGCCGCTGAACAACCGGTGCTGATTGCTGCCGCTGCTGCTGCTGAGGAGGAGGAGCTGAAGCTGAGCCCGGTGCTGGGTCCTTTGCTGGTGGCAGTTATCCGTCAGAACCATGGATGTCACGTTCACATTGTGCACGACCTTCACTACAGCAGCCAGCTGGCGAGCATTGCTGTCGAGA
This sequence comes from Chirona hameri, assembly GCA_036785665.1. Classification (NCBI taxonomy): domain Eukaryota; kingdom Metazoa; phylum Arthropoda; class Thecostraca; order Balanomorpha; family Balanidae; genus Chirona; species Chirona hameri. Next base: position 58,416 of record JAXIVJ010006886.1, read on the forward strand.
TGCACCTACACTCGGATGCGGCCAGTCTACAGGTAACTGGCACTCTTGTCAAATTAATTTTAGCCCTCACGACACTGATACGCAAACGTTGGCTGAGAACAGTACACAATGAACTTCCCCTTCACGAGCAACAGGCACGTAACCAGGATTTCGTCCAGGGGGTGAGGCGCCTCGAAAGGGCCCCTTCCCGAGCGTTGACAGGGCCCCCTTCCTAAGCGTTGAAAGGGCCAAACAAAACGGATGAAAGGCACGTTACAAGGATGCAAAATACAGTATGACAGGTATGGCATGGGTCATACCAACTTTTAGGAGCTGGAGTTAGCAAACTGCCATATCAACTTTGGAAGCCCTTTCGGTCTGATCAGGGGCCCCTCTGACCTGCAAGGGGCCCTTTTAACTTCCCAGGGGCCCTCTGGTCTGTCCAGGGGTCATCCAACCTGGTAAGGGGCCCTTATGACCTGGCAAGGGACTGCGCTGGCCGCTTTGTCGCCCTGCCGACATGCTCAGGGTATCTCGACCTGCCCAGGGGCCCCTCTTTGCTCGAATGGGCCTCTAGGGGCCCATTTGACGTGTTCCGGGGGCCCTCTGACCCGCCCAGGGGCCCTTTCGGTCTGGACAGGGGCCCCTCTGACATGCATAGGGTTCTGTTTAACCTCCAAGAGGCCCTCTGGTCTTTCAGAGAGGTCCCTGGTGGCCCTAAAGGGCCTCTGAAGTGCTCTAAACTCTCTAAAAACCACGCTTCGCGTGGTAAAGATCCCATGATACCGCGCTTCGCGCGGTCTCGTCGGCCCTTGCCGAAAACGGTCCTCGCACACCTCGCCCTCCCCCCCTCCCCTGGCCTCCAGGGGGGAGGGGGCGGCCGCACCCGCCGCCCCTCTCCCTTGGCTACGTGCTGACGAGCAATGAGCATTATCCTTACCTCGACGCATATTCTACAGTGCGCACGTTGTAATTGGTCATGTGTACGATTCCCTGCAACTTTAGTTGGTAATACCCGGCAGATATCTCTCTGGAACACGTCTGCCGTGTACGATGTTCGCACCTCGGCGGCCGGCTACTGTCGTCTGTACCTGCTGTTGCTGGGCTCCCCGTCCTCGTTGCTATTGGCCGACAACTCCAGCGTGCTGCCGGTGGGGGACATGTGGGACCAGACCGGTCGCTACCTCCTGGTCAGTCCCACCGACACCCGCCGGCTGGTGGCCACCATCAGCGAACCTGGCGGCCTCCTTCAGAACGCCGCATTCTTCCACGTGCTGCAGGAGCGGCCGGCGGCCGGGGGCAGCAGGCTCTCCCTGTTTTCCCGCTATGATGGCCGGACGCGCCGGCTGGGCTGGGCGGCGCCCGGCCGGCCGCTGCCGCCGCTGACGCCGCCTCCAGCCGACTTCCACGGCCAGCCGCTGCGCTTCGTCAGCTTCGAGCACGAGCCGGCCATGATGTATCTGGACGGCACGGCGACCGGCAGACACGCCGGCATCGACCCCTCAGTGGCCGCGTTCGCCGCCCGCCTATACAACTTCAGCCTGACCTTCTCCGAGCCGTCGGACGGCCTGCGCTGGGGTGACAACAGCTTCGGCTACTGGACCGGCCTCGTCGGCGACATTGTGCAGGGGCGCGCCCACTTCGGCATGGCCAACCTCTTCATCACCCACCCGCGCTCCCGCATCATCGATTTCAGCCGGCCGTACACCTTCGACCGGGCGTGTTTCGCGGTGTGGCGCCAGCCGCCGCTGGCCCGCTGGCTGGTGCTGCTGCGGCCGTTCTCGGCCAGCGGCTGGGCGGCCGCCGCCGTGCTGCTGGTCGTCAGCGTGCTGGCTGTGCTGCTACTGGGCCGCGCCGCCGCACCGCGCGAGAGTCCGCTCTTCGGCCAGCCGGGCTTTGTGGTGCTGTACAACTTGGGCGGTCTGGTGGGCATCGCCCACGCCTCGCAGCCGCGTGTCGCCTCCGGGCAGCTCTTCATGGGAACGTGGCGTTTCTGCGCGTTGACGCTGGCCGTCATGTACAGCAGCAGGCTGATCGCGAACTTGTCCGTGCCGCTGGCGCCGGCGCCACTCGACACGGTGCGCCAGCTGGCGCTCAGCGGCGTCACCATCTCTGGGTACGGCAGCATGTTCGGCGAGCAGCTCAATGCCTCTAGCAACTGCTGGGACCGCCAGCTGGCGCGCAACTACGAGCCCACCTACGACATGAGCGCGGCGTTGCGACGCTCCTACGACCACAAGGGCACCTTCATCAACAGCAACATATACCTCGCATACATGATCCGCAAGTACTACACAGCGGACAACGGCGAGCCATTGCTGCGAATCATGCGCCAGTGCTTCGGCAGCTTTATGATAGGTATAGCACTGCCTCGCCGCTCGTTCCTCACACCTCTGCTAAACGCAGCCGTGGCTCGGCTCACGGAGGCCGGGCTGGTGCAGCACTGGTCCCGCATCGCGCTGCGTGCCGGCGCTCGCCAGCTGGCCGTGGGAGAGGTGCATACCGACCAGCAGTCTTCGGAGGACGGCCAGCAGCAGCAAAGCCTCGGGCTGGACGCGCTGCAGGGTCCCTTCCTGCTGCTTCTGATCGGCTGGGCTGCTGCGCTGCTGGCGCTGTTTGGCGAGCTTGGCGCAGCGCGCTGCCGACGCCGTACGACCCAGCCGGTGGTACCACTGGTCCAGTAAATTAATTTCAGTGCACAGTGATTACCTTATCTACGGTAGCGCTGGTGCACTGATGTGTATACCCAGGCGATGGTGCTGCTAGTCTGCACTGATCTGTTGTGTACTCAGCCTGTGGTACAGCTGGCCCTGACTGATCTTCTGTATGCTGATCGATTTCATGTGGTCACCTGTGTGTGATCTGTGTGATCGGCTCCATGTAGTCACCTGCTATCTACCCCTCGTAGCTCCACTTTGTGCGTCGTCCCGTTCATAGTTTGTTCGACCAGTCAATCGTGTTTGAAGGAAATCATTCACATTGGAAATGTCTTGATTATGATGCATTTGTAGTGAAACAGGATGATGTGATATTTAATTTGTTGAACAAATGAAGAAAATTGAATTTTAAGCGATTTAACCTGATCCATCTTCTATGAAAGGAATAATTTAGCTCAGAACAGTTTTGCGTCATTATGCGGTATATTATATTAGTATTGTGCTTTTAAATGTTTGTCACAATTCACAAGCGACTTTGAATGTTAAGATTCAGTCCCTTTAGCCTGCTTTTAGCATTGCCATGTCATAGATACCGTCACGGAGCGGATACATACATACATACATACATACATACATACATACATACATACATACATACATACATACATACATACATACATACATACATACATACATACATACCTATACCCTCCCTACGGACAGGCAGCCTGAAAGGTAGGCCAGCCCGCAGTGCCTGGCAACCATCCGGCACAGCATAGTCCCTGGCAGATAGGCTAACCCGCAATGCCCAGGCAGCAGCCAGCTCCTCTGGAAGATAATGTGGGCTAAATATAGAAACCAAGCGAATGTTTTGCTGTATTTCAACGATAGAGAATAAGCAATTTCCATAATTGTACTCTAGATACATGTAAACACGATATATTTTGTTATGCAACTTTTAAAACACCATTTGTTCCAACAAAAAAAAAGTAACGTGCACGCCTATCAACCTCATTTGAAGTCAATACACATGTCTGAATGACTCGTAAGTTCGCTGAGACAGATCAATTTACGGTAAGGTCTCTGGTGGCCGAGTGTCTTTAATCTGCTCCAGGGATCGTCATTGCCACCGACTGATGCTAGCTGATTGGCAGCTGCATGTTCCGTGTTACGATCGATTTGTTCACTACTCCGGCATCACGCAGCCCAATTTTCATCTGCAGATAAATACTTAAGTTGCACTGATGTACGGCAATAATGAAAACAATACACGACGAACTGCCCATCATGCTTATAGCACCTGATTGCTGCACGCTGCATAGCAAAACTGTTCAATTTTGTTTGTATGTGTCCTGAGACCAGAAACATTATGCAGTTTTATTTAACCTATACTATCGCCTACGGCTTACTATCAAATGGAATCACAAGGAGGGTATATTTTACATGACGCGCAATGATGCGATACGGCCGTCTCGGCCTTAAGTTGACTCTCTCTTGGCCGACTGCCGTCTGACCTCCGGAGAGGATTATCGCCGCTACCAAACCGACCTACCAAAAAGAGACATAAGTTCTATTATTTTCTCATCCACAAAGATCAGCCTCAATGTGCCTTATGAATCGACATGATTGTGGCTGATTTCTGCGCGATATTCGCTATACACCTAAACTATCATTTTTGCATAGATCGTGAATTTCAGGTTGCCTCATGGGAGAGCATCTGTTCGTAGTTCACGAGACATTTAAAGCTGATACAAAATAACACAATTAAAAAATGTGATATATTGTATGTCCAACTATGATACGTGTATTAAACAGTTATATATTAGTTATTTGGTTAAATTAACGGAACTATTGGGTTGGGTGGGAGAAAATTAAATTATTACCGTCAACTAAGTGCGTCCTTGTTCCATTCAAAAATCGAAGTTAAGCGTACACAAAATCATTAAGAACATAAGAGCAAACATTCATAAGTTGTGGTCAGCTGTCTGGCGGAACTACTCGTGAAGCGAGTCGCCCCTATACCAGTCAAGTATGACATATATCATAGTATTACACGGCGACGGTCAGCGGCTGGTGGCGAACGCCGATTGCGGCACGGGCGTGCTGCGCGACTGGCTGCTGCGCCAGCTGCGCCACTCCCTACCGAAGTCCAGAGGCGGCGGCTGGCAGCTGGACCTGTGTGACGCCGACGGCGGCCTGCGCCTGCTCTCCGCGCTTCCGGCACACTGCCGCGGCTTGGACACGCTCAGCGCCGGCGCCACGTACCGGGCGGTGGCGCGACCCGGCGAGCCCGGCGCCCTGTTCCGCTGGCTGGGCGCCGCGCCGGTGCCGGAGCAGAACGCCCGGCTGGTGCGGGACCAGCTCGGCTGGGAGCTAGCCACGCTCCGACTAGGGGATGGCACCACGCCGGAGCTGGTGCTGCAGACGGTGCTGCAGGTGCTGGCCAGCGCCAGTTCCAGCACCTCGATCAGCTTGGCCCGCCAGCTGGCGAAGGTCGGGAAGGACGCGCGCACGGAGCGGCTCGCTGCGCTGGAGGACGCACTCGGGCCGCAGAACCAAAGGCAGCATGCCGCTCAGTCGATGCGACAGGGGACCACAAGCAAGGGGCGCTCTTCAGGGCCCAGCCGCGCCGCCGGCTCGGTGAAATCGTCACCGCAGCCGCCGTCCATACGATCCACAACGCCACACTGATCCGCTCAAGATCGGCCACAGCAGCACAAAGCCCCGACAGCAGCCTAGGCGCCTGTCGCTGGCACCTGCGCCAGTGTGACTGAATGTCACCTTTACCCTGCAGTCGTGCGACAAGCCGCAAGTCACTGGGCAATTGGCACGTTTGTTGATTATTTATATATTTTTGTTACCATCTTACCACACGTTTGATTGGACCTTCAAGCTCAGATTGCATGCCCACGATGCCTTTT
>JAXIVJ010006887.1:0-63956 GCA_036785665.1 Chirona hameri
CACTGCACCACTGACTATCGATCTATTATTCATAGCATCGTATGTAAGAACATGATCATACTACAATATCTTATATGTCAAAAACGTCAGCTACATCTGGCCGTCTGTCGGCGCAGCTGCCGTTCGTCGCCGTAATCAGCCCGTCGGACGACTGTCAGTTCCCCAACCCAAACATGTTTGTCGGAATCCATCTCTCTTGACAGCATTTGACGCACCCTTCAATTTTAGGCGGTGAACACTTTAACAGGAGGGAGATAGCCAGAGAGTTGGACGATCTGCCCCCCTGCATTGCGAGTGCAGAATGACTTCGTCGATGCTGGTCAACTCCGAGGAAGAGTCCAATATCGGCAACGAATAGTATGGACAAGAATGTTGACGATCAATTACTGCTCAACTTAAAGGCAGAGAGAGGAGCAAAAATGGCAAATGCAAAACAACGGGAAGGGAGGTGGACTGTTTTGTCACGTTCGCACAAGGAAGCTACGTCGGTTAACCCGCGCGGCGCTGGGGTCTCCATCCGAACGTGCGGTGCTGGGGTGGTAAATTTTACCCCCCCCTCGTATCTTCCGAACCAATAACCGCAGCGAGACGCGCAAGCGGCGATCGAAAGCTCTCAGTGAGCAGAATCTAACGCATGCCGAAATTATTAACATAAGGGCACATGTCAGGTCACGGTCAGGTCAAGTGTCAAAATTAAGTATTTGGGTTTTGGGCTATACTTTCCATCCAAAGCCTTGTATTGCAACTATTATCTCACAAAGTGCTCCCAAATGTATAATGCATCTCCCGCATAAGTACAAGTGAAATTTTAAGCAAAGGTCAAGGTCAAGGTCAGGTCACAAAAGGTCACAGGTCTACGAAAGCCATGTGACACATGTTGTATGGGTTATTTTACACGTATAATTCGGATAGAAGCAGCCATTTTCACAGCCTGACACCATATAATCGCCCTCAGGTCAAGGTCAGGTCACAATAAGGTCAAAATTTGAAATTGATTAATCTAAATAAACATTGCATGTTTCTAGACTAGTTTTGTCTTCGAAATACAGTGGTGGCATTTATTTGTCTGTATCTGGTCAGTAAAAGCCAAAAAACGCAATTAAAAAAATGGCGTCATGAGTTACTTATTCTTAGAGAGCCATAAGTCAGTCAAAAATAAATAAATTGCTTTGAAATTTGGTTTGAACATCGTTCATACTCGGCTCTCTAATATTTCTTACGGTTTTGTGAAAATATTCGAACAAAAAAACTTTTGCGGAAATTCTTCCCCAAATTTTTTTTCTCCATTTTTGGGGGTCAAACCCCCAAATTTTGAACATCTGAGATAGCCATGTTGAAGACAATGTTATTTACTTTCTTTTGACGTCTTTTATTTGCGATTTGCGTTACAGGCTATTTTCTACGATTTTTCAAACATTTAACCTTTTTTCACCAAAAAAAGGACATGACATGACGTCACTAAAACGTCATTATCTCCTCAAAATTCTCTCGAATTAAAAAAAAAAAAAAACACAAGATGTAGAATTGATTCACCATAAGTACCGCAAGTTTCATTTTGATATCTGTCATAGTTTTCAAGTTATGGAGAAAATCCGGGAGGGGGCGTAAAATTTACCCCCCCCCCCAGCGCCGCGCCGGTTAAGGCGGCCGCTCACTAGGCCATTCGGCGCGCGGAGGTCGGGATATCGCTACGACTTTCCGCGCATCTTTAGCGACTTTCCGCGTTCGCGTCAGCCGAAACGTCAAAAATCGCGGACGAATGTCGTCGGCCGGCCATCTGCGGACCGGCGGAAAAAAGCTGATTCGAACGAGCTTTTTTCCGCGACTGAACGCCACGGAGCCGCGGACAACAAAATTGATCATGCTAACAGTGGCGAATCTATTCAAGACAGAGGTGCACATTTTGCACAGCATGCTCTTGCCGCTGTGAAATTTATTATGTAAAAGTTTCGTGGTTCTAACTTACATCCTCGTCGAAAAATGGCCATCATTAATTTACCTTGTGACAGGCTGTAGCACAGGTTGCGACATGCTGTAGGTCCGGCGGGCGGAATCTCGCGAGCAGACAGCGCCGGATCCGCCGGAACAAGGACGATATTCAGCGGTATCGACGCGATTTTCCGAGGCGGAATGTCGCAGTATATCGCGCGCCGAATGGCCTAGTGTGCGGCCGCCTTTACGCTTTGTGCAGGTCTTGTAACTATTGGCCTGCTGGTTAGGGTGTCCCAAACAGACACTTTTTCGTCTGTGCAAGCTTGCCAATTGACACGGCGTTCTTCTCTAGGCCAATAACAAGTATTCCAAATTAATTTCGATCCTTTCAGTTTTGGTCCCCCGGGCCTCCGTAAGTTGTTGACCCCTACCAAAAAGGTCAAACATCAAAAGCGTCGTACAGACCTTCGCGTGTGCTTTTTCGAAAGTTCTTGTAGAGTAGAATAAACTCTAATGCAGTCAAAATGCTGTAAATTCAAGTTTGCGTTCTATGAGTCATCAACAGAGCCCAAAAGCAAGCCTTCAATAGATCTCCATTGATTATTGAAGGCTTGGTTTTGGGCTCTGTTTATGTCTCATAGAACGTAAACTTGAATTTGGAGCATTTCGACTGAATTAAAGTTTACTCTACTCGACAATAGCTTTCCAATGAACACACGCGGAGGTTTCTACGACGACTTTGATTTTTGACCTTTTGGGTATGGGTCAACAACTTACGTAGGCCCGGGGGACCAAAACTCGAAGGATCGAAATGAAATTTGGCATACTTGTTATTTGCCTAGAGAAGAACGCCATATCAATTGGCAAGCTAGCACCGACGTAAAAGTTTTTTTTTGGGGGGGACACCCTACTGCTGGTCTCACCAAGACGACAGCCAGTGCCCTGTACTGTACAGTCGGCTGCACACGATCACCAAGTGACGGAGATGCCTTTTCTAGAAGGTATTATCTTATCAGCACAGAGAACCGATCGTGTGCAAAACATTAACAGCGGAAATTAGCTTAACCCCATTCCATGCAGCATCGGTCGCCGCTGAGAAATGTCTCAACTGTTAAATATATTGTATGCATTTTGAATGGTTATATCAATATAGTTATAGCAACTTGATCCCAAATGAAATTTTACTTATTCATCAAACAATCACCATTTTTGTTACCATTTTGTGAAAGTTCAGGAGCTGTTCAGTAGAGCCCTTCATGGGACACATTTTCAGCGCCCATCCCGTTCCAGCTCATTCAGCCAGACCCAAGCCCGTTTCAATCCGAATTCATAATTGATGGGCTCCCACTCCCACCCGTTACAGCATATTTAACGTGTTGTGGTGCTAAAAAATGATATGGTCTGTCCCATACCCGTTCCAACCCGTTAATTTCCCAATAGTTTGCCCCATTTCCACCCATTCTCGTCCCGTTCCCATTCCCATACGGGATTCCCTCTCCATGAAGGCCTCTACCACAGTGCGTGGCACCCGCAGACGTCGAAATGAACACTAATAATTATTGATCAAAAATGGCTTGATTTATCTAAGACATTTTTGCGATTTTTGCGTGAAAATTTTGCAAACACATCCATTGAGTAATTGCAAAAATACGCCCCCAGAACAAGGTTACGGTCAACGTTACGGCAGATGATCAACTATAGCCAAATTGGTCCAAACATCATGTGTGACGTCGCGACCGTTTGCGCATCAAGAACATTTGTTAACAATATATTTTTGCAAACTCTGTTTATTTGTTTTTACTGCAACTATGCATCTTTCGACAACATGACTGAAGTTTAGTATATAATATTTATTTTTGTTAATTTTAAGCCAAAAAACTCACAACGTGAAACTTGTCCATTGAATACCAGTAAAACGCCTTTTTGGGCGATGACCGAGCGGGCGCGCACAGGTAAAGCTAAAATAGGTTGGAAAAATGAAACGGTACGGAAGCACACGTGGAAGTAACACATAGTCCTTTTAGTCCTTTTAGTCCTCCATAAAAATTGCCAGACCTCCATGCATGCCAACATAAAAATTAAGTTGTATTATATTGTACATGATCTCCTTTCTCGAATCCGCCAAAAGGGAGTACGTCCTGAGCGCTGCATGCTTCAGTGTATAAAAAAGGAAAAACGTAGATAAATCAAGCCATTTTTTATCAAGAATGGTTTTTGTTCATTTCGACGTCTGCGGGTGCCACGCGCTGTGGTACCGCCCCTATCAGAACGCACCATAACCAAATCAAAATTGATTTGATGGTCCTATCCAATGGTGAAAACCCGATCCCAATGGGAGCAGTGGTTGCAAAGTTATTAGCTTCCGAAAAGCGTATGTATAGCCGGGTCGGGCCGGGTCAAATGTAAATTTGTCTAGTAAGTTGACGAGAAACCTCACGGGGGGCTTCGCGCCCTCTCGGTAAAAACTTGTTTTTTATGTTGGCATGCATGGAGGCCTGGCAATTTTTATAGAGGACTAAAAGGACTAAAAGGACTAAAAGGACTAAAAGGACTAAAAGGACTAAAAGGACTATCTGTTACTACCACGTGTGCTCCCGTACCGTTTCATATTTAAAACCTGTTTTAGCTTTACCAGTGCGCGCCCGCTCGGTCATCGCCCAAAAAGACGTGCTACTGGTTACCGAGCGGGCGCGAAGCGCCCGTGAGGTTTTTCTTCAACTTACCAGACAAATTTACATTTGACCCGGCCCGAACCGGCCCGACCCGGCCATACAGACGCTTTTAGGAAATTAGTAACTTGGCAACCACTGCTCCGATTGAGATCGGGTTTCTACCATTGGATAGGACCATCAAATCAATTTCGATTTTGCTTTGGTGTGTTTTGATAGGGGTGGTACCACAGCGTGTGGCACCCGCAGACGTCGAAATTAACACAAATAATTATTTATCAAAATGGCTTGATTTATCTCAGCATTCGTTTGCTTTATGCGCTGAAGCATGCAGCGCTCAGGACGTACTCCCTTTTGGCAGATTCGAGAAAAGGAGATCATGTACAATTTCATAAAACTTAATTTTTACGTTGGCATGCATGGAGGCCTTGCAATTTGTATGGAGGACTAAAAGGACTAAAAGGACTATGTGTTACTACCACGTGTGCTCCCGTACAGTTTTATATTGCAAACCTGTTTTAGCTTTACCAGTGCGCGCCCGCTCGGTCATCGCCCAAAAAGGCGTTTTACTGGTAGTATATTTTAGTATCATACGGCATGAAGAACTAAATTGCATGTATCTGTTTAGTTTTCTTCAACACATATAATTATCCGTAAAATGCAGTCGTGAACTAAGTAAACTGTATAGGTCATTCTGCTTACATGTATGTTTATGTATGTTTTCAAAATGATAAAATGAAATGTATTTAAAGTGGAGATTGAATCAGATTTTGTCATAGATCAAAAGACTAAAAATCACACATTTTAAAACGGCTCAATTTGTGATAAGGATACCTATTACATCGATAAGCTTTCGGTACAAATGCTATTAACATTACTGGATCTGTTAGCCATGATTAATTTTCTCCCTCGCAGTAATCAAAAACTATTTGTACACAACTTTGGTGCTCGACAAATACGATAGATTATTTGCATTGTCTTTTTGTGTTCTCGACACTGTTATTTATCCATCAGTGGACTAAGATAGCGCTGAAGATTAGCTTGTGGACGGGGTAATGTCATGCTTGTCTTTAGAGGAACGCCAACCTACTTGCAAACATACTTCAAACATTTCGAGAAAGCACCCTTTAATTTAAGTGTTTCTAGTTAATATCACTTTTACTTGGAGTGAAACTGAGTATCACGGTGATGGTGGGATAGCAGGAAAAGCAAAACACGTGGGTCGCATTCGGATACAAGCCAGAAGTTGTGGAGACATTTCGTTAATTGGGATGTGTTGTTGGTACGTACCAGGCAGCATTAGTATTCAAAAGACAGAACGCGGCGGCACAACAGAGCGGGTCAGTGGGCCGCACATTTTCGGGGCTGATTCAACTTAGATCGTCTTGAAGCATTTTCTCCTATTGCAAGTCTCTGAGAAGAATGCGTTGGGCAGCTCACAACACTTTCCCAAATCAAGACGAAATCGCTGGCATCTGTTATATGCCACCCCGTGTCGTAGAAGATTCGCCATCTGCTGAAATATCACACAACTTGCCAACATGATATCCTATATTTGTATAATAACATACATCCCACGAGGTATCTCAATGCGAACGACGCAACGCAAACCATCACCGGCTTTTCCAATACCAATACCACACACAATTTTTGTCGCCAATTGAAAATGGCCTTCTTGTCACCCAACAGCGACGGAAGTGCGCCGAATTCGCGTGAAGAAATGTGCTCAACAAACGTCCCGCCGACCGCAGTAATGCATGTCTCAGCAGCAGCAGGCGTCGCAGAACGACCGCTAAGAACGCGCCGGCGGGGCCGCCATCGACCTGGCGGACGGCAGGGCGGTACCCGGTCGCCGTTACCGGTGGCGTGCTGCGAGCACATCTCCGCAGGTGTCGCCGCGACAAAGGGCTGCGCACTGTCATTATAGGTGACTGTGTAAAATGGTCTGCGGGGTGCGGCTGGCTAAGCAGGGCGGTAGGTGTGTGAGAGTGAGGGGCAGGTGAGGACGTAGGGTGTGTTTCAGAGTTCAGATGCAGGTGTGGCGACAGGATACGGCCGGAAACGGGGTAATGAGCGGGTGTCGCCTTGTGAAGTGACGATAGATGACGTGACGCGCCGGCAGTGAGACAATTGGGGCAGGTGTGACTCATGTGGCCGACACCTCGTTTGAAATAGTTACGGTAACGAGAGGGTAGTTGGAATCGGCATCTTTGAGGGGGGAGGGGGAGGTGAAGCGTTGGTACAGTGCATGTATACTGCATTGTTACCAGCTGCCTGTTGCAAGGAAATCATTAACTCTTACAATACTTCCCATAACAGTTTTATTTTTAAACTATCAATACTCGAACCCTGGTAGATATGTAGAACAACTGTCTACTAATGAACGTTCATGCCGAAATGAGCCGCAGGACAGCAAGGCTTTTGTTTTGCTCATGGTTTAACATGCATTGCCTACCACTTATACCATCTGGAGAACCCCTGCACCCATATAGTTTTGTTCCAACGATCTGGCCAGAACGTGGCAGACTGAGGAAATATGCTAAGGGAGCGCAATCGCGAGGCCTTTTAGACCTGGTAGACTCGTTTGAACTAGGCAGCGAATGATGACATGACGTCACGGGCACGAAGCAATCGGAACTCTCCTTCAAATAGTGTTAAATCGGGCCACCTTCTGGCATTTACACATTATGTGCCAACAGAATCAATAGGGCACCATCAGATACAGTGAAATGTCCTCTACAGCTCATACTCTGAGTATTTTGTTCTAAAATGCGGAGATAAGTCCCTAACCAATGTCAAAACGAACAAGGCGAGGCATGCAATTGAGCAAGGCGGAGGCCGCTTCAGCTGATGAATGGACTTGGAGCACGGGAAGGTGCTATTTGTGGTACCCGACGGCTGCAGTCAGAATTCCCATGTTTGAATGTCGATTCCCATTGAGACTGGTGACTTAGCGATACATTGGAACAGCATTTATAAGTCAGATAAGGATGTAATTCATATTCATTTCCTACATCTGCTTTGCCTCAAATTTTGTTCCAAAATAGGGAGCAATGGATGCGCCAAAAGTGTTCCTTTTTCTCTAGTGACTGTACGTTACGTTTGAACCACTGAAGCGTTGACCAAATAATAAAACAGAATAGCGATAGGGTAATGATGATTATTGTTTTAATGGAAGTTAACTTTGTATTTTTATCTAGTATACAGTTCTTAATATGTTTAAATAATGGAGTTGAAATAATGGATTTGTAATAAATATATGCCTAAAATCCTGAGCGAGAGTTTTGAAACAATCCAAAACATTAGACAATGTCAATTCGTGGCATATATTTTACTGCTATTCTCAAGTCAATCAATATACTCATACGAATGTAAAAGTATTCCTTTTTATTTACGATGTTTCCATGCTCGTTGATCTCCAGTTTATTTTTTAGAGAGAGAGGTATATATTTATCAACGTACACAGTACACACACAAACACATACACACCCATCCACCCACACCCTCCAGCACGACGCACTAATTGGATACACGTCTTTTTGTATTGTTACATATACAATACATGGCCAGTCCACTGCACCACAGTGGCGCCATCTAGAGTTGGTATTATTCATCCTACATCTCTTTATAGCACGAAAACTGCGAGTATAACTTACATAATATATTGCATGTGAAGTGCTTATAATGCCAATTGCACATTGGAAACACATTTCAGACATCAGTAGTTAGTCTGTTAATTCATATAAGGCGTATTTCACTCTTAAACATAAAGTCCGTTTTTTAGCACGCGCTCGTCTATATACGGCTAATATTGGCTACACCAGAAGTCAAGTAACGGTGTCCAGGGAGCGGACAGATAATTACCATTTCTGTTTCCCAGACTCCTCCCCACAGTTTGTATTTCGATCTCCTTCACATCTCTGTCAGCTCTCATCAGCATCTAGGTTTACTCTTCCAGCGTGGGAAGCATCTCCTTAACGACACGGAGAAGAGGCAGTGGACCATGACCGCACACGTTGCGCCAGTCGTCCATTACCAAGTCGAACACCATCGCGCCTGCCAGGTCAAGTGAGCGTATCAGAGTCGCCTTGGCCGCGATGCTGCGAGCATTCTCGAAGCTAATCCACTCAGAGTCTTCGTAGGCGTACGGCACGCGACCGAAAGGGTCCCACACCTCGTTGCCGTTGTGCTGGAGCAGTCGGCAGGCGTCAGCTAGGGAAACATACCCGTTGCCCCACGGCCCGATGGCTGGCGCGTACAGTCCGTGCAGCTCGGGACGTAACAGCTTCCAGCTGTGTCCGTAGGTGGGCAGACCCATGAGGAGTTTCTCACGTGGCATGCCCCTCTTCAGCCACAGGTTCATGGAGTAGTTGCAGTTGAGCTCCGCGAAGAAGGCGAAGTCGGCTGGTGAAGCGAACAGCGGAGAGTTGTGCCCGGTAGCCGGTGTCAGCGCTTGGAAGAAGTGGAAGTCGTAAGTCATCACACTGGCGAAGTCAACGGCGGCGGCAATACGGGGCACCTCATACGCCACGTCCACGATCGTGCTGGGCGCTCCGACGGCGACCGACAGGAGACGCGGACGCTCCATTCCCTTCAGCACCTCCTGCAGAGTCTCCAGCAGCAGGGTGAAGTCGCGACGCTCGTGAAGTGGCCGCAAGAAGGCGGGGAACTCCCAGTCCAGGTCGAGTCCATCCAGGTTGTTGTCCTTCAAGAACTTCACAGCGGAGTTCGCGAACCTGACTCGACTCTTTTTGTTCGCGGCGATGGCGGCGAAAGCGTTCTTTGTGCTCCCGACTGTCAGACAGACGAGCAGTCTCGGGTTGTCCTGATCTCGCATGCGTACCATTTGTTTGAGTAGCATGATGTGCTCGTCGCTCACATGCAGCAGGCCGTCGTCGGAGATTTGACCAAAGAACACCAACAGATGGGTGCACAGATGAGGGTCGATTATCTTGAGCGGCACATGGCCTGCCATGTAGCAGGCGCGCACCCAACTGCGAGCTTTGGTTTTGGTCGGCTCCTCCCCGATCGGTATAGGTATGTAGCGCATGGCGGTGTATGCGTCGGAGTATGTTTTGACTTTGTGATAAACGTCTTGCACTGTCGCATAGCTGGTTCCTCCTAACAGCAGCGTTAGAAGAACGCACATAGTTCCCGGAGTCTGCGGCGGGAGCACCATGTTGTCCCAGACGCGTGCGAAGGTAGACTGAAAACACTCACGGACTCAAGCGCAGAATAGTAAGAGATCCTGTGCTATCGGCATTTAAGTAGTCGTCGTAAGCACTGCTTTGGTTAGATGACACGTCTGTGGCATTCCAGAAGACAGAAAATGCGTGACGAACGTGACGGCAATTACAATGCGATATATACTCACGTGACGACAGGGGCGTAGCCAGGATTTCGGCCGGGGGGGGGGGGGGGCAAACGGGATCAGAGGGGCCCTCGTAGCCAATTGGGGGCCCACACACTGGCGGATCTAGGGTTCGAGTTTGGGGGTAAAAATTTATATCCCATCAAACCCATCAAACCGCCTGATATCAGCACAAAATGTACACATTTCCTGATAAGAAAATCTAAGCAACTTTATCTAAGGAAGTTTGTTTTAAATCAGCTATCAATGCATAAGCAAGCGAAATCCGATGAGTTTTCATAAATGTGTGAGACTTTTTAGGATCCCCCCCCCTAAAAAACTTGGCAGATCCAGGGGAAAAGGGGCCATGCCGCCATAGCAGCCGTCAAACCGCCTGAAATCAGCACAAAATGTACACATTTCCTGATAAGAAAATCTAAGCAACTTTATCTAAGGAAGTTTGTTTTAACACGCGCCCTGGAGGGCCTCTGATAATTACACGCCCTGGAGGGGGGGGGCGGATTTCGCCCCTCCCCCTATGATCTCGAAAACCACGCAACGTAGCGACAAGCGGGAAACGACGTTAGATAGCTCGAGACAAGCTCTTTCGAAAGTATTTCATTAATTTTTGTTTTCATGTCAATATTGAGGTCACCAGAGGTCATTAGGGGTCAGATTTTCAAGTTTTCAAGACTTCGGTTCGAACACCCCCAAATATCTCGGGAACTATGATAGTTAGAAGCAAACGGAAAAAAGCAATTGAAAGTCATTGAAAAATGCAATTGACATATGTGTCCTCAGATTTGAGCTCAGGTCAATAGTTTAGGCTCCAGAGGTCATCGAATGTCAAAAAGGTGATTTTGTATTCAAAACTGTTTTCCCCAAATAACCTTTTACCTAATAAAGATAAAGCAATAATGTTTACGCCATCGCGTGTGTCTTGTCAAGGCGCTTCGAATCATATTCATGGTGATCGGGTTAGGTCAACTTAGAAATTTGACCTCAGGTCAAGGTCAAGTGGTGACCCAAGTTGGTCATATTGCATATTGGGAGACGTATCTCGACGAGACAAACATATTGGTACCGTTTTCTCTTCTCTATCTTCATTATTTCGATAGTTATTGATAAAACCGTGTTGGCTGTCACAAAATTGACCTGACCTTAGGTCACCGATATTAGAAATCCGAGATAAATAAATTGTTGGTATCTATCACCTTATGAAGTTCTGCAAGATTGAAACCGATCAGCGTAAAACTGTGGCTGTGGTACTACTGCAAACGTTTTGGAGTTGAGGTCATCACGTGACCTGGTCTGGTGACCTGACCTGAGATGACCTGAGGCCAGAATTTTACATAATGCGGGAAGTTCATTTCTAAACAGGTATACAAAAAACGGCGGCGCTTCGCGCCGCCGTTTTTGCGCTATCCTCGAAAAACCGGAGAGGTGGGCGGATTTCGCCCCCCCCCTCTCCAGGGCGCGTGTTAAATCAGCTATCAATGCATAAGCAAGCAAATTCTGATGAGTTTTCAGAAATGTGAGACTTTGGGATTCCCCTAAAAAACTTTCGTGCCCCCCCCCCCCCACCACCACCACCACCCATCCCAAACGTCTTCTTCCAAACGTCCAGACCCCAATACATTTTGTCCTAACGTCACAATAACTTCACGCGCATCCACATGAGGGCTTGCGCTGTTATTGTAGCTCGTTGGCTATGCTACCAAATGCTGCCACATTTAGGGAAATAGGAGGTCGGACAGATCATTTTGTAACCAACGCTTAAAAGTCGATAACATTAACTCGGTAGGCCTGAGGCAGGCACGTAGCCAAGGGGGGGGGGGGGGGGGGCGGGGGAGGCTACCCGCCCCCCGCCCTGGAGGCCCGGCGGGCCCTTTTCGGTCGCGCACCGAAAAGGGCCGACGAGACCACGCTCATGGACTACGCGAAGCGTGGTCTTTAAGAGTTTAGAGCATTTCAGAGGTTCTTTAGGGGCACCAGGGCCCTTTCTGAAAGACCAGAGGGCCCTTGGACGTTCAGCAGATACCTGTACATGTCAGAAGGGCCCCTGGACAAGCCGAAAGGGCTCCTGAGCGGGTCAAAGGGCCCCTGAACACGTCGAATGAGCACCGAGCCAGCACTGAGGGACCCATGGGAAGGTCGGAGAGGCCCCTGAGCATGTCGGCAGGGCGACAAAGCAGCCAGTGCAGTCCCTTGCCAGGTCTTAAGGACCCCCTGAACAGGCTGGAGGGCCCCTGGACAGACCAGCACCAGAGGGCCTCTGGGAAGTTAAAAGGGCCCCTGTGCATGTCAGAGGGGCCCCTGACCAGACCAAAAGGGCCCCTGAACATGCCGAATGGGCTCCTAGTCAGCACGGAGGGGCCCCAGGGCAGGTCGAAGGGCCCTCTGTGCATGTTGATAAGGCGACAAAACAGAAAGCGCAATATCTTGCCAGGTTGGAAGGGCCCCTTAGAAGGCTGGAGGGCTCCTGGGCAGACCAGAGGGCCCTTGGGAAGTTCAAAGGGCCCCTGTGCATGTCAAAGGGGCCCCTGACCAGACCGAAAGGGTCCCTGAGCAGGTCAGATGGCCCCTGATTACGTCGAATGGGCCTCTGGCCAGCACAGAAGGACCCCTGGGCAGGTCGGAGAGGCCCCTGAGGATGTCGGCAGGGTGAAAAAGCAGCCAGTGCAGTCCTTGGCCAGCTCGGAAGGGCCCCTGAGCAGGCTGGAGGGCCCCTGGACAGACCAGAGGGCCCTGGACAGATCAGAGGGCCCCTGGAAAGTTGAACCTCACAAAATAAAGTGGCCGAAATCCGTAGAGTTTTTCATTTTTTTTTTGGGGGGGGGTTAACGCTCGGGAAGGGGCCCTTTCGAGCCCCCCCCCCCCCCCCCCCCCCCCCCCCCCCCCCCACACCCCCTGGACGAAATCCTGGCTACGTGCCTGGCCTGAGGGGCCCTCGAAATGCCTGAGGGGGCCCTCGAAAAGTCTGAGGGGCCCTCGAACGGAATTGGAGGCCCTGGGAAGGCCTGAGGGGCCCTCGAAATAAATACCAGCTCTTAAATGCTGTTATTTATTCGTGTTAGATTTGTTCGTGGACGTTCTTTATGCGACATAAGGCGTTTTGCGGGCACCTGACACCATCCAAAACACTGGGGCCTTCGGCCCCAGGGGGCCCTCGCTCGGTCGCCAGAGGGGCCCGCCTGGCCTCCAGGGGGGGGGGGGGGGCATGGCCCCTTTGCCCCCCCCCCCTTGGCTACGCCACTGCGTGACGAATCAGGACTGCGCTCAGCTCCAAAGGTGACTCTGATTATGTCGATTGTTTTAGATCAGAATGTTACGCTCAGATACCGCAGCAGGTGTGCAACCATATGGTGCCATATGTGTTGAGACATACCGCTTGTCTAAAATGGCATTGGCCAGCAGGTTACTGAGACTGCCGACTTAAAGGGAATAGGTCACCTTGAAAGTTGCCGTGAAATTTGGCTATATGGGGTATTTCGAGCTGACAAAAACGAATATGGCATTTGTTTGGACGATAGATGGATATCCGTCTAAAAATATGCATGTTTCTCTTTTCTCCTTCATGGCCATAACAAACTTCATGACAATTATGACGTCATGCATATGGTAGCTTGGATATGGACACTATTGCACACAATAACGACGGACTTAAGGCATATATACGCAGGCTGCTTGTAACGTAAACAACCGTTGTGAGGACCCGAAACAAGTTTCGGGGAAATTAAACTTCTTCTTCTAAAAGGCGCCCACTAGTCCTGTGTTGAAATTACTTAACGTAGGGAGCTATTTTTTCTCTCTCAAACCATTTTTAGATCTGCTCTACAAATCTGCTATCTCAGTTCAAAACCCCATGTTAAAGGTGAACCTTTAAGCTGAATTCACACCAGATTCGGTTGTTTATCACAGCATGCGTATGAGTTAAAGAACTGCGAACACCGTGAAGGTTCTGAAACACACTGGTCTGCGTAAAACAGCAGTCTGTTGAGTTGGTGAAAAACACTTCAAAGTCTAAGGTTCATCATCTTCATTGAACTTATTCCGCGCACTGCAGGGGGGGGGGGGGTAATTTCCTCCCCCCCCCCCTCAGGTTTTTCACAGATAGCGAAAAAACAGCGGCGCGCAGCGCCGCCGTGTTTTAGCACACCTATTAGGACATCAATTGCGCACACGTTGAAAAAAATAACCTCGGGTCATCTCAGGTCAGGTCACCAGACCAGGTCAAGTGACCCCACCACCAAAAATGTTTGCAGTTGTGCCAAAGCCAGAGTTTTTCACCAATCAGTTTGAAACTTACAGGATGTCATGAGGGCATAAGTACTTATAATTCGTATATCTCGGAATTTTGATATCGGTGACCTAAGGTCAGGTAAATTTCGTAACCTCCCCATAATAAGTCAATGGGGAAATATACAAATGCTAAGGATATGCATGATATTAGTCCAATTACTTCTGGATCATGTTATTATAGGACATTCTTGATGATCCAAGTGTAAGTGTTGTTCAGTGACCCCTATTGGGTCATTTGAGGTCATGCGAGGTCACCATCACTTTTTTTTGTCAATAACTCCCGACATAATAAAGATATAGAAGTAAAACAGACAGCAGTGTGTTTGTCTCGTCGAGACACGTCTTCCCATATGCACCATACCCTACTTGGGTCACCACTTGACCTTGACCTGATGTCAAATTTTTCAGTTGACTTAACAAGGTCACCATGTATATCATTCGAAGCGCCTGGACGAGATGAACACAATGAAGTAAACAGTTGTTCGTTATTTTGATTAACTAAAAAGTTAATAGCGAAAAACGATTTTGCAAAAAAAAATGAAATCCTTTTTTTACCTCTGGAGCCTCAAATATTGACCTGAGATCAATTTTGAGGACATTTCGTCGATTGAAAATTTCACTGGCTGGCGTTGGGTTTTTCCGTTGGTTTCTAACTAGCATAGTTTCCGAGATATATGGGAATTTCTGGAGCGATGTCCTAAAACAGGAAAAAATAGCAAATTTGACCTTAGATGACCTCTGGTGACCTCAATTTTGACCTGACCTAAAACAATTTGAAATACTTTCGATAGAACTTTTATCAAGCTATCAAATGACCTTTCCGATTGTCGCTACATAGCTTAGTTTTTTAGATCTCACGGGGGCGCAAATCAACCCTCCTGCACTGATATAAAATTTGACTAGGTTACTATGGTAACCCATTAGTTCCAACGTTTACCAGGGGGGTTGGTTACCACCTGGTGACGCATACCACCCATGTTACCAGTACCTTACCATGGTAGGCTAGTTAAGCTTACTAACAGGTTACCATAGCTGTACCGCCTACCCTAGTAACCCTTACCACGGTCATACCACCTACCCTACTCAATGTTACCAACCCCTTACCAACCCCCTAGTAACCCTTACTACGGTCATACCACCTGCCCTGCTCAGTGTTACCAACCTCTTACCAACCCCCTAGTAACCCTTATCACGGTCATACCACCTACCCTGCTCAGTGTTACCGACCCCTTACCAACCCCCTAGTAACCCTTACCACGGTCATACCACCTACTCTGCTCAGTGTTACCAACCCCCTAGTAACCCTTACCACGGTCATACCACCTACCCTGCTCAGTGTTACCAACCCCTTACCAACCCCCTAGTAACCCTTACCACGGTCATACCACCTACCCTACTCAGTGCTACCAACCCCTTACCAACCATGTTGCAATGATAAATGACAAAACGCAGTTGCTCAATCTGGAAGTATATTTTCAACGTTCACCTTTCACATACACACGATATATTGAATGACAACTCGTTGCTCAAGACACAGCCGTACAGGCGCTGACCTCAATTCTTATTGTGGGCGCCTTATCAGCACGACTGTCTTCTAAATGCGCTATGCCCATCGGGACAATTGCTTGCTCGACAATTAAGTTGTTGCTCTTCTAAACTTGTATCAGGAAAGAGTGACGTGGTGCACCGCGGACTTCATCTCCCTCTTCCCTTCCCCCAAGATCCTCAGAGGACTCATCTGCGCAGCTTCTGCAAGCACAAACAAATCGTTCCCGGTAAACAACACAACTGAAAGCGTCTTGTTTTTTTACACGGTTGATTGTACCTTATGATGCCTTATATTATGCTTTGAATTCATATGTATAATTAATTCATCGTCCCTTCACGTACGTCCGCCTAGAGCTTTAAATTGTTTTGTTTCCTCAGTAGGTATAGGTTATAGGTACTTACCCATTCTTATTCCCAACGCCTGACTTCAGCCGCAGCGACAACCGACACGGTGACCAATGTTTCAGAAGTCACAACACTAACTTCACCTTTTCACCAACGCTTCACTTCCCATCCACCCCTTTTAACACCGCATCTGCGCCGAGCACGATAAACAGCACCGCACGCTGCCGCCGTCCGCCGCCACTGACGGACGGCTTCGTGAGAACCGTTGCACGCGCTTGAAGCGCCCGCAGATATCCATAGCAACGCAACGACCAGGGCACCTGGTCATCTATTAGTAACCCTTACCACCCACATCCAATGTGCTCATTTAGTATTGCTATAGTAACTGCTGCCACCCCATATACGTAGTCACTGTTACTAAGGCCTTACCAGGGGTCCTAGTCACTGATACTAACTGATACTAAGGTGCTACCAGGGGTGCGGCTTGGCATGGTAACTGACACTAGTCTTACCAGAGGCCTAGTAACTGAAACTAAGATGTTCCCATGGTGCCACTTGGCAGGACCCTGGTATTGACCTGGTCAGACCTTGGTAACTGGCGGCGGTTGGTAGACCCCTGGTAACTATTTCTCTCAGTGTGCAGTTCGTGTTCGGCGCAAAGCCCCTGCAGTGCGCGGGTTATAATATAACGGTCTGCACGACAAAACGTGAGTGACGCGCGCCACCCTTTCATAATACACACGAACCTTGCACTCAAGACAGCCAAATCCGAGGCATGCATAGTATACGGGTACCATCACACACATGATATCCGTTCCAAAGGACTCAATTTTCCCAGCTTGAATTTTGCAAATCTTGAGAAAGATTTTGTCGAGCGAGGTCGGCGGCAGCTTTAGCTTTAATGGGGTTTATGCAGGTGAACTTATACCTGGGCAGTGGGCTATCCCGTTCCCGTATCCCGTTCCCGTATCCCGTTCCCGTATCCCGTTCCCGTATCCCATTCCCGTATACCGTTCCCGTCTCCCGTATGCCGTTCCCGTATCCCGTTCCCGTATCCTGTTCCCGTATCCCGTTCCCGTATCCCGTTCCCGTATCCCGTTCCCGTATCCAGTTCCCGTATCCCGTTCCCGTATCCCGTTTCCGTATGTATCCCGTTACCCTATCCCGTTCCCGTATCCCGTTCCCGTATTCCGTTCTCGTATTCCGTTCTCGTATCCCGTTCCCGTATTCCGTTCCCGTATTCCGTTCCCGTATTCCGTTCCCGTATTCCGTTCCCGTATTCCGTTCCCGTATTCCGTTCCCGTATTCCGTTTCCGTATCCCGTTCCCGTATCCCATATCATGTTCCCGTATCCCATTCTCGTATCCCATTCCCGTATCCCATTCCCCTATCCAATTCCCGTATCCCATTCCCGTATCCCATTACCGTATCCCATTCCCGTATCCCATTCCCGTATCCCATTCCCGTATACCATTCCCGTATCCCATTCACGTATCCCATTCCCGTATCCCATTCCCGTATCCCATTCCCGTATCTCATTCCCGTATCCCGTTGCCGTATCCCGTTCCAGTATCCCGTATCGCCTTCCCACTCCAGTCCCCGTTCCCGTATCCCGTTTCCGTATCTTGTTTCCGTATCCCATTCCCGTATCACGTTCCCGTATCACGTTCCCGTATCACGTTCCTGTATGACGCTCCCGTATCGCGTTCCTGTATCCCGTTCCCGTATCTCGTTCCCGCATCCCGTTCCAGTATCCCGTTCCCGTACCCCGTTCTCGTATCCCGTTCCCGTATCCCGTTCCCGTATTCCGTTCCCGTATCCCATATCCTGTTCCCGTATCCCATTCCCGTATCCTATTCCCGTATCCCATTCCCGTATCCCGTTGCCGTATCCCGTTCCAATATCCCGTATCGCGCTCCCACTCCAGTCCTCGTTTCCGTATCCCGTTGCCGTATCTTGTTTCTGTATTCCATTCCCGTATCACGTTCCCGTATCACGTTCCTGTATCACGTTCCCGTATCCCGTTCCCGTATCCCGCTCCCGTATCCCGCTCCCGTATCTTATTCCCGTATCTAGTACACCGTTCCGATATCTCCTTACCATATCTAGTTACCGCATCTTATTCCCGTATCCTGTTCCCGTATCTCGTTCCAGCATCCCTTTCTCGTACCCAGTTTCCGTATCTTGTTGCCGTATTTCGTTCCCATATCTTCTTACCGTATCTCGTTCCCGTGTCGCAGTCTCTGCCAAAACATTTTAGCGGTTTACATGCCTGACATATGTCAACCGGCTTCAACAAAATCTCCCCGGGAGGGAGGTGCGACGTCTGCTAGTCATGCGCTCATTGATGAATTTGACTGCGGCAGTGTCAGTGTTGGGAAAACTTAACCGATGATATTTTATTCGACGCAATTATTTCGCAACGTTAGCGTCGGTAATCGTTTACGTTTGACTTCAGCATAAGTTACCTATGAGCGATTTACATTATATTTTGGGTGGATATAGGTCAGCAAGAACGGCGCTATCCGTCTGTGTAAATTTGCCGGACAAGTTTGTCCTCGTTTTGGGTGTTACGGCGGTGTGAAGCATTACATTGTCCAAAAATATTGCATTTCAACTTCAACTCCAAAATATTAGCCACACAGCTTTGAGTAACACATATAATTTGAAGACGGTCGCTGCGCCTGCAAAATGGTGCCCGGATCAGCGTTCTACAGCGAATAGTTTCCGAGCACCAATTTAAATCTTGAATATGTCAATTTTATCATGAAAGTGGTCACAACTTTGCACGTGGCCCGCGCATCGCTCTGGAAGACATTCTATACGCAAGGCCAATCAATTATCTATCACATAGTATTACTCGCATATCGCTGCCATGCTCGGTTGCCGAGCAAGCGGCCGGGGAACCGGGCGAAACTTGCCCATTTTTCGCGATTTCACAATGTCGCGTTTCCCATGTTAAACGAATGGCGCACGCGCGAACGCGCCAACGACGCACCGTCTGTCGGATCGTCACCAAAACTTGATACGACCTGTTGAATCACGATTCCCAAAAGTCCTGAAAAAATCACGTTCATAACTCATCAGACGACTGCACAGGAACCGATTTAGGGCGTCACTCCGGCGGCGGCGGCGGGTCATCTTTTAGGATTTATAATATAGGGACTAGAGGGCCTGTATTGCGCGATGCGCAATTTATATAGCCTTCAATTTATATAGCCAGCTAATATCCCGTTCCCGTATCCCGTATCCCGTTCCTGTATCCCATTTCTGTATCCTGTATCACGCATCCCGCATCCCGCATCCCGCATCCTGCATCCTGCATCCCGCATCCCGCATCCTGTATCCCGTATCCCGTATCCCGTATCCCGTATCACGTTCCCGTATCCTGTTCCCGTATCACGTTGCCGTATCCCGTTGCCGTATCCCGTTGCCGCATCCCTTTGCCGTATCCCGTTGCCGTATCCCGTTGCCGTATCCCGTTGCCGTATCCCGTTGCCGTATCCCGTTGCCGTATCCCGTTCCCGTATCCCGTTCCTGTATTCCGTACCAGTATCCCGTACCGGTATCCCGTACCATTATCCCGTACCAGTATCCCGTTCCCGTTCCCGTTCTCGTATCCCGTTTCCGTATCGCGTTCCCTTATCCTGTTCCCGTATCCTGTTCCCGTATCTTGTTCCCGTATCCTGTTCCTGTATGCTGTTCAAGTATCCTGTTCCAGTATCCTGTTCCCGTATCCTGTTCCCGTATCATGTTCCCGTATTCTGTTCCCGTTCCCCTATCCCGTTCCCGAATCGCGTTACCGTATCCCCTTCCCGCATCCCGTTCCCATAACCCGTTCCCGTATCCCATTTCCGTATCCCGTTACCGTATCCCGTTTCCGTATTCCGTTCCCGTGTCCCTTTCCCGTATCCCGTTCC
The DNA here is from genome assembly GCA_036785665.1 of Chirona hameri. Taxonomy (NCBI): domain Eukaryota; kingdom Metazoa; phylum Arthropoda; class Thecostraca; order Balanomorpha; family Balanidae; genus Chirona; species Chirona hameri. The sequence continues at coordinate 20,067 of JAXIVJ010006887.1, forward strand.
GGTATCCCGTTCCGGTATCCCATTCCCGTATCCCGTTTCCGTATCCTGTTTACGTATCCCGTGCCCGTATACCATGTCTCGTTCTTGTAACCCGTTTCCGTATCCCGTTCCCGTATCCCGTTCCCATATACTGTATCCCGTTTTCGTATCCCGTTCCCGTATCCCGTTCCAGTATCCCGTTCCAGTATCCCGTTCCCGTATCCCGTTCCCGTATCCCGTTCCAGTATCCCGTTCCAGTATCCCGTTCCCGTATCCCGTACCCGTATCCCGTTCCCAAATCCCGTTCATGTATCCCGTTCCCGTATCCCGTTCCCGTATCCCTTTCCGTCTCCCGTTTCTGTATCCCGTTTCAGTATCCAGTTTCCGTATCCAGTTTCCGTATCCCGTTTCCGTATCCCGTTTCCGTATCTCGTTTCCGTATCCCGTTTCCGTATCCCGTTTCCGTATACCGTTCCCGTATACCGTACCCGTATCCCGTTCCCCGTTCCCGTATTCCGTATCCCGTATCCCGTATCCCGTATCCCGTATCCCGTATCCCGTATCCCGTATCCCGTATCCCGTATCCCGTATCCCGTATCCCGTATCCCGTATCCCGTCTCCCGTTCCCGTATCCCGTTCCCGTTTCCCGTTCCCGTATCCCGTTCCCGTATCCCGTATCCCGTTCCCGTATCTCGTATCCCGTTCGCGTATACCGTTTCTGTATCCCGTGTCCGTATCCCGTTTCCGTATCCTGTTCCCGTATCCCGTTCCCGTATCCCGTTCCCGTATCCCATTCCCGTAATCCGTTCCCGTAATCCGTTCCCGTATCCCGTTCCCGTATCCCATATCCCGTATCCCATCTCCAGTATCCCATCTCCCGTATCCCATCTCCCGTATCCCATCTCCCGTATCCCATCTCCCGTATCCCATCTCCCGTATCCCATCTCCCGTATCCCATCTCCCGTATCCCATCTCCCGTATCCCATCTCCCGTATCCCATCTCCCGTATCCCATCTCCCGTATCCCATCTCCCGTATCCCATCTCCCGTATCCCATCTCCCGTATCCCATCGCCCGTATCCCATATCCCGTATCCCATCTCCCGTATCCCATCTCCCGTATCCCATCTCCCGTAACCCAGCTCCCGTATCCCATCTCCCGTATCCCATCTCCCGTATCCCATCTCCCGTATCCCATCTCCCGTATCCCATCTTCCGTATCCCATCTCCCGTATCCCATCTCCCGTATCCCATCTCCCGTATCCCATCTCCTGTATCCCATCTCTCGTATCCCATCTCCCGTATCCCATCTCCCGTATCCCATATCCCGTATCCCATCTCCCGTATACCATCTCCCGTATCCCATCTCCCGTATCTCATCTCCCGCATCCCATCTCCCGTATCCCATCTCTCTTTTCTCGTTTCCCTTATCCCCCATCCCGTATCCCGTATCCCGTATCCAATATCACGTATCACGTTCCCCGTATCACCTTTCAATATCCCGTTCCCGTATCCCGTTCCCGTATCCCGTTCCCGCATCCCGTTCCCGTATCCCGTTCCCGTATCCCGTTCTCGTATCCCGTTCCCGTATCCTTTATCCTGTATCCCATTCCCGTATGCCATTTCCGTATCCCGTATCCCGTTCCCGTATCTCGTTCTCGTATCCCGTTCCCGTATCCCGTTCCCGTTTCCCGTTTCCGTATCCCGTTCCCGTATCCCGGTCCTGTATTTCGTTCCCGTATCCCGTTTCCAGTTCCCGTATCCCGTTCCCGTATCTCATTCCCGTATCATGTAGCTGTATCCCGTTCCCGTATCCCGTTCCCGTATCCCGTTCCCGTATCCCGTTCCCGTATCCCGTTCCCGTATCCCGTTCCCGTATCCCGTTCCCGTATCCCGTTCCCGTATCCGTATCCCGTTCTTTTATCCCGTTCCCGTATCCCGTTCCCGTATCCCGTTCCCGTATCCCGTTCCCGTTCCCGTATCCCGTTCCCGTATACCGTTCCCGTATCCCGTTCCCGTATCCCGTTACCGTATCCCGTTACCGTATCCCGTTCCCGTATCCCGTTCCCGTATCCCGTTCCCGTATCCCGTTCCCGTATCCCGTTCCGGTATCCCGTTCCGGTATCCCGTTCCGGTATGGCATTCATGTATCCCGTATACCGTTACCAAATCCCTTAATCAGCTCCCGCATCCAGATTCCGTATCCCGTTGCCGAATCCTGTTTTCTGTTCCCGTATCCCGTTTACATATCCCATTCCCGTATCCCATTCCCGTATCCCATTCCCGTATCCTATTCCCGTATCCTATTCCCGTATCCCATTCCCGTATCCCATTCCCGTATCCCATTCCCGTACCCCATTCCCGTATCCCATTCCCGTATCCCATTCCCGTATCCCATTCCCGTATCCCATTCCCGTATCCCATTCCCGTATCCCATTCCCGTATCCCATTCCCGTATCCCATTCCCGTATCCCATTCCCGTATCCCATTCCCGTATCCCATTCCCGTATCCCATTCCCGTATCCCATTCCCGTATCCCATTCCCGTATCCCATTCCCGTATCCCATTCCCGTATCCCATTCCCGTATCCCATTCCCGTATCCCATTCCCGTATCCCATTCCTGTATCCCATTCCCGTATCACATTCCCGTATCACATTCCCGTATCCCATTCCCGTATCCCATTCCCGTATCCCATTCCCGTATCCCATTCCCGTATCCCATTCCCGTATCCCATTCCCGTATCCCATTCCCGTATCCCATTCCCGTATCCCATTCCCGTATCCCATTCCCGTATCCCATTCCCGTATCCCATTCCCGTATCCCATTCCCGTATCCCATTCCCGTATCCCATTCCCTTATCCCATTCCCGTATCCCATTCCCGTATCCAATTTCCGTATCCCATTCCCGTATCCCATTCCTGTATCACATTCCCGTATCCCATTCCCGTATCCCGTTGCCTTATCCCGTTCCAGTATCCCGTATCGCGTTCCGACTCCAGTCCCCGTTCCCGTAACCCGTTCCCGTAACCCGTTCCCGTAACCCGTTCCCGTAACCCGTTCCCGTAACCCGTTCCCGTAACCCGTTCCCGTAACCCGTTCCCGTAACCCGTTCCCGTAACCCGTTCCCGTAACCCGTTCCCGTAACCCGTTCCCGTAACCCGTTCCCGTAACCCGTTCCCGTATTCCATTCCCGTATCAGGTTCCCGTATCCCGTTCACGTATCCCGTTCACGTATCCCGTTCACGTATCCCGTTCACGTATCCCGTTCACGTATCCCGTTCCCGTATCCCGTTCCCGTATCCCATTCACTTATGCCGCTCCCGTATCCCGCTCCCGTATCTCATTCTCGTTTCTTGTACACCGTTCCGATATCTCCTTACCATATCTAGTTACCGTATCTCATTCCTGTATCTTGTTCCCGTATCTCGTTCCAGCATCCCTTTCTCGTACCCAGTTTCCGTATCTTGTTGCCGTATTTTGTTCCCATATCTTCTTACCGTATCTCTTTCCCGTGTCGCAGTCTGCTAAAACATTTTAGCGGCTTACATGCCTGAAATATGTCAACCGGCTTCAGCAAAATCTCCCCGGGAGGGAGGTGCGACGTCAGCTAGTCATGCGCTCATTGATGAATTTGACTGCGGCAGTGTCAGTCTTGGGCAAACTTAAACGATGCTATTTTATTCGACGCAATTATTTCGCAACGTTAGCGTCGGTAATCGTTTACGTTTGACTTCAGCATAAGTTCCCTATCAGCGATTTACAGAATATTTTGGGTGGATATAGGTTAGCAAGAACAGTGCTATCCGTCTGTGTAAATTTGCCGGTCAAGTTTGTCCTCGTTTTAGGTGTTACGGCGGTGTGAAGGATTAAATTGTCCAAAAATATTGCATTTCAACTTCAACTCCAAAATATTAGTCACACAGCTTTGAGTAACACATATAATTTGAGGACGGTCGCTGCGCCTGCAAAATGGTGCCCGGATCAGCCTTTTACGTCGAACGGTTTCCGAGCACCAATTTAAATCTTGCATATGCTAATTTTATCATGAAAGTGGTCACAACTTTGCACGTGGGAAGCGCATCGCTCTGGACGACATCTTATACGCCAGGCCAATCGATTATCTATGACATAGTGTTGCTTGCATATCGCTGCGACACTCGGTTACCGAGCAAGCGGCAGGGGAACCACGGGAAACTTGCCCGTTTTTCGCGATTTCACAATGTCGCGTTTCCCATGTTAAACGAATGGCGCACGCGCGCACGTGCCCACACCGCACCGTGGGTTGGATCAACACCAAAACTTGATACGACCTGTTGAATCACGGGACCCAAAACTTCTGAAAAAATCACTCTCATAACTCATCAGACGACTGCACAGGAACCGATTTAGGGCGTCACTCCGGCGGCGGCGGCGGCGGCGGCGGCGGGTCATCTTTTAGGATTTATAATATATAGATGGCCTTTATTGCGCGATGCGCAATTTATATAGCCAGCTTATGTATATATGCTAGCTGTTTCTAGTGTCCCGTATTCCGTATTCCGTATTCATTAATCCGTATTCCGTATCTCGTATTCCGTATTCTGTATTCCGTATTCCGTATTACGTATCCAGTTCCCGTTCCCGTATCCCGTATCCCGTTCCCGTATCCCGTTCCCGTATCCCGTTCCCGTATCCCGTTCCCGTATCCCGTTCCCGTATCCCGTTCCCGTATCCCGTTCCCGTATCCCGTTCACGTATCCTGTTCCCGTAACCCGCTCCCGTATTTCGTTCACGTATCCCATTCCCGTATCCCGTTCCCGTATCCCGTTCCCGTATCCCGTTCCCGTATCCCGTTCCCGTATCCCGTTCCCGTATCCCGTTCCCGTATCCCGTTCCCGTATCCCGTTCCCGTATCCCGTTCCCGTATCCCGTTCCCGTATCCCGTTCCCGTATCCCGTTCCCGTATCCCGTTCCCGTATCCCGTATCCCATTCCCGTATCCCGTTCCCTATCCCGTTCCCGTATCCCGTTCCCGTATCCCGTTCCCGTATCCCGTTCCCGTATCCCGATACCGTATCCCGTTACCGTATCTCGTTCCCGTATCCCGTTCCCGTATCCCGTATCCCGTATCCCGTATCCCGTATCCCGTTCCCGTATCCCGTTCCCTTATCCCTTATCCCTTATCCCGTATCCCGTTCCCGTATCCCGTATCCCGTTCCCGTATCCCGTTCCCGTATCGCAATCCCGTATCCCGTTCCCGCATCCCGTTCCCGTATCCCGTTCCCGTATCCCGTATGTCGTTCCTGTATCCCGTTCACGTATCCCGTTCCCGTATCCCGTTCCCGTATCCCGTTCCCGTATCCCGTTCCCGTATCCCGTTCCCGTATCCCGTTCCCGTATCCCGTTCCCGTATCCCGTTCCCGTATCCCATTCCCGTATCATGTAACTGTATCCCGTTCCCGTATCCCGTTCCCGTATCCCGTTCCCGTATCCCGTTCCCGTATCCCGTTCCCGTATCCCGTTCCCGTATCCCGTTCCCGTATCCCGTTCCCGTATCCCGTATCCCGTATCCCGTTCCCGTATCCCGTATCCCGTATCCCGTTCCCGTATCCCGTTCCCGTATCCCGTTCCCGTATTTCGTTCCCGTATCCCATTCCCGTATCCCGTTCCCGTATCCCGTTCCCGTATCCCGTTCCCGTATCCCGTTCCCGTATCCCGTTCCCGTATCCCGTTCCCGTATCCCGTTCCCGTATCCCGTATCCCATTCCCGTATCCCGTTCCCTATCCCGTTCCCGTATACCGTTCCCGTATCCCGTTCCCGTATCCCGTTCCCGTATCCCGTTCCCGTATCCCGTTCCCGTATCCCATTCCCGTATCATGTAACTGTATTCCGTTCCCGTATATCGTTCCCGTATCCCGTTCCCGTATCCCGTTCCCGTATCCCGTTCCCGTATCCCGTTCCCGTATCCCGTATCCCGTATCCCGTTCCCGTATCCCGTATCCCGTATCCCGTTCCCGTATCCCGTTCCCGTATCCCGTTCCCGTATTTCGTTCCCGTATCCCATTCCCGTATCCCGTTCCCGTATCCCGTTCCCGTATCCCGTTCCCGTATCCCGTTCCCGTATCCCGTTCCCGTATCCCGTTCCCGTATCCCGTTCCCGTATCCCGTTCCCGTATCCCGTATCCCATTCCCGTATCCCGTTCCCTATCCCGTTCCCGTATACCGTTCCCGTATCCCGTTCCCGTATCCCGTTCCCGTATCCCGTTCCCGTATCCAGTTCCCGTATCCCGTTCCCGTATCCCGTTCCCGTATCCCATTCCCGTATCATGTAACTGTATCCCGTTCCCGTATCCCGTTCCCGTATCCCGTTCCCGTATCCCGTTCCCGTATCCCGTTCCCATATCCCGTTCCCGTATCCCGTTCCCGTATCCCGTTCCCGTATCCCGTTCCCGTATCCCGTTCCCGTATCCCGTTCCCGTATCCCGTATCCCGTTCCCGTATCCCGTTCCCGTATCCCGTTCCCGTATCCCGTTCCCGTATCCCGTTCCCGTATTTCGTTCCCGTATCACATTCCCGTATCCCGTTCCCGTATCCCGTTCCCGTATCCCGTTCCCGTATCCCGTTCCCGTATCCCGTTCCCGTATCCCGTTCCCGTATCCCGTTCCCGTATCCCGTTCCCGTATCCCGTTCCCGTATCCCGTTCCCGTATCCCGTTCCCGTATCCGGTTCCCGTATCCCGTTCCCGTATACCGTTCCCGTATCCCGTTCCCGTATCCCGTATCCCATTCCCGTATCCCGTTCCCTATCCCGTTCCCGTATCCCGTTCCCGTATCCCGTTCCCGTATCCCGTTCCCGTATCCCGTTCCCGTATCCCGTTCCCGTATCCCGTTACCGTATCCCGTTCCCGTATCCCGTTCCCGTATCCCGTTCCCGTATCCCTTTCCCGTATCCCGTTCCCGTATCCCGTTTCCCGTATCACGTTCCTGTATCACGTTCCCGTATCACGTCCCCGTCTCCCGTTCCCGTATCCCGTTACCGTATCCTATTCCCGTATCCCGTTCCCGTATCCCGTTCCCGTATCCCGTTCCCGTATCCCGTTCCCGTATCCCGTTCCCGTATCCCGTTCCCGTATCCCGTTCCCGTATCCCGTTCCATTATCCCGTTCCCGTATCCCGTTCCCGTATCCCGTTCCCGTATCCCGTTCCCTATCCTGTTCCCGTATCCTGTCCCCGTATCCTGTTCCCGTATCCTGTTCCCGTATCCTGTTCCCGTATCGCGTTCCCGAATACCGTTCCCGTATCTCATTCTCGTATCTCGTACACCGTTCCGATATCTCCTTACCATATCTAGTTACCGTATCTCTTTCCCGTATCCTGTTCCCGCATCTCGTTCCAGCATCCCTTTCTCGTACCCAGTTTCCGTATCTTGTTGCCGTATTTCGTTCCAATATCTTCTTACCGTATCTCGTTCCCGTGTCGCAGTCTCGGCCAAAACATTGTAGCTGTTTACATGCCTGAAATATGTCAACCGGCTTTAACAAAATCTCCCCGGGAGGGAGGTGCGACGTCTGCTAGTCATGCGCTCATTGATGAATTTGACTGCGGCAGTGTCAGTCTTGGGCAAACTTCAACGATGTTATTTTATTCGACGCAATTATTTCGCAACGTTAGCGTCGGTAATCGTTTACGTTTGACTTCAGCATAAGTTACCTATGAGCGATTTACATAATATTTTGGGTGGATATAGGTCAGCAAGAACGGCGCTATCCGTCTGTGTAAATTTGCCGGTCAAGTTTGTACTCGTTTTGGGTGTTACGGCGGTGTAAAGGATTACATTGTCCAAAAATATTGCATTTCAACTTCAACTCCAAAATATTAGTCACACAGCTTGGAGTAACATATAATTTGAAGACGGTCCCTGCGCCTGCAAAATGGTGCCCGGTTCAGCCTTCTACGTCGAACGGTTTCCGAACACCAATTTAAATCCTGAATATGTCAATTTTATCATGAAAGTGGTCACAACTTTGCACGTGGCCCGCGCATCTCTCTGGACGACATTCTATACGCAAGGCCAATCAATTATCTATCGCATAGTGTTGCTTGCATATCGCTGCGACTCTCGGTTGCCGAGCAACCGGCCGGGAAACCGCGCGAAACTTGGCCGTTTTTCGCGATTTCACAATGTCGCGTTTGCCATGTTAAACGAATGGCGCACGCGCGCACGTGCCAACGCCGTACCGTCGGTCGGATGGAGACCAAAACTTGATACGACCTGTTGAATTACGGGACCCAAAAGTGCTGAAAAAATCACCTTCATAACTCATCAGACGGCTGCACAGGAACCGATTTAGGGCGTCACTCCGGCGGCGGCGGCGGCGGCGGCGGGTCATCTTTTAGGATTTATAATATAGAGACTAGAGGGCCTGTATTGCGCGATGCGCAATGTATATAGCCAGCTAATTTATATATGCTAGCCGTATGCCGTATCCCGTATCGCGTATCCCGTATCAAGTATTCCGTATCCCGTGTCACATCCCGTATGTCTTATCCCGTGTCTTGTATCCCGTCTCCCTTTTCCCTTATCCCGCATCCTGTATCTCGTATCCCGTATCCCGTATCTTGTATTCCGTACCCCTTTCCAGTATCCAGTTCCCTGATGCCGAATCCCGTTCCTGTGCCCATATCCCGTATCCCGTTGCCGTATCTCGTTCCCGTATCCCGTTCCCGTATCCCGTTCCCGTATCCTTTTCCCGTATCCTTTTCCCGTATCCCGTTCCCGTATCCCGTTCCCGTATCCCGTTCCCGTATCCCGTTCCCGCATCCCGTTTCCGTATCCCGTTCCCGTATCCCGTTCCCATATCCCGTTCCTGTATACCGTTACCATATCTCGTTCCTGTATCCTGTTCCCGTATCCCATTCTCCTATCCCGTTCCCGTATCTCGTTCCTATATCCCGTTCCCGTTTCCCTTAAACAGCTCCCGTATCCCGTTCCCGTATCCCGTTCCCGTATCCCGTTCCCGTATCCCGTATCCCGTTCATGTATCCCGTTCCCGTATCCCGTTTCCGTATCCCGTTTCCGTATCCCGTTTCCGTATCCCGCTTCCGTATACCGTTCCCGTATACCGTACCCGTATCCTGTTCCCCGTTCCCGTATCCCGTGTCCCGTATCCCGTTCCCGTATTCCGTTCCCGTATTCCGTTCCCGTATCCCATTCCCGTATCACATTAGTGTATCCCGTGCCTGTATCCCGTTCTCGTATCCAGTATCCCTTTCCCGTATTCCTTTCCCGTATCCCGTTGCCGTATCCCGTTGCCGTATCCCGTTGCCGTATCTGTTTGCCGTATCCCGTTTCCGTATCCCGTATCACGTTCCCGTATCATGGTTCCGTATCACTTATCACGCTCCCGTATCTGGTTTCCTTATCCCCATCCTGTGTCCCGTTCTCGTATCGTGTTTCCGTATCCAGTTACCGTATCTTGTATCCCATGCCCATATCCCGTTCCCGTATCCCGTTCTCGTATCCCGTTCTCGTATCCCGGTCCCGTATCCCGGTCCATATCCCGGTCCCGTATCCCGGTCCGTAACCCGGTCCCGTATCCCGGTCCCGTATCCCGGTTCCGTATCCTGCTCCCGTATCCCGGTCCCGTATCCCGGTCCTGTATCCCGGTCCCGTATCCCGTATCCCGGTCCCGTATCCCGGTCCCGTATCCCGGTCCCGTATCCCGGTCCCGTATATCGGTCCCGTATCCCGGTCCCGTATCCCGGTCCCGTATCTCGTTCCCGTATCCCAGTCCCGTATCCCGGTCCCGTATCCCGGTCCCGTATCCCGGTCCCGTATCCCGGTCCCGTATCCCGGTCCCGTATCCCGGTCCCGTATCCCGGTCCCGTATCCCGGTCCCGTATCCCGGTCCCGTATTCCGGTACCGTATCCCGGTCCCGTATCCCGGTCCCGTATCCCGGTCCCGTATCCCATTCCCGTATCCCGTATCCCGTATCGCGCTCCCGCTCCCGTTCCCGTATCCCGTATACCGTTTCCGTATCTCGCTTCCGTATACCGTTCCCCTATCCCGTTCCCATATCCCGTTCCCGTATACCGTTACCATATCCCGTTCCTGTATCCTGTTCCCGTATCCCATTATCCTATCCCGTTCCCGTATCCCGTTCCCGTTTCCCTTAAACAGCTCCCGTATCCAGTTTCCGTATCCCATTCTCGTATCCCGTATCCCGTATCCTGTACCCCGTTCCCGTATACTGTATCCCGTATACTGTATCTCTTTTACTGTATCCCGTATACTGTATCCCGTATACTGTATCCCGTATACTGTATCCCGTATCCCGTGTCCCGTTCCCGTGTCCCGTTCCCGTATCCCGTTACCGTATCCCGTTGCCGTATCCCGTTGCTGTATCCCGTTGCCGTATCCCCTATCCGTATCCCGTTGCCGTATCCCGTTGCCGTATCCCGTTCCCGCATCCCGTTCCCGTATACCGTTCCCGTATACCGTTCCCGTATCCCGTTCCCGTATCCTGTTCGCGTATCCCGTTCATGTATCCCGTTCCCGTATCCCGTTCTGTATCCCATTCCCGTATCCCGTTCCCGTATCCCGTTCCCGTATCCCGTTCCCGTATCCCGTTCCCGTATCCCGTTCCCGTATGCCGTTCCCGTATCCCGTTCCCGTATCCCATTACTGTATCCCGTTCCTGTATCCCGTATCCCGTTCCCGTATCCCGTTATCGTATCCAGTATCCCTTTCCCGTATTCCTTTCCCGTATCCCGTTCCCGTATCCCGTTCCCGTATCATGATCCCGTATCACTCATCACGCTCCCGTATCCAGTTTCCTTATCCCCATCCTGTGTCCCGTTCTCGTATCGGGTTTCCGTATCCAGTTACCGTATATCGTTCCCGTATCCCGTTCCCGTATCCCGTATCCCGTTCCCGTATCTGTTCCCGTATCCGTTCCCGTTTCCCGTTCCGTATCCCGTTCCCGTATCCCGTTCCCGTATCCCGTTCCCGTATCCCGTTCCCGTATCCCGTTCCCGTATCATGTTCCCATATCCCGTTCCCATATTCCGTTCCGGTATCCCGATCCCGTAATTCGTTCCCGTAACTCGTTCCTGTATCCCGTTTCCTTATCCTGTTCCCGTATCCCGCTCCCGTATCTCACTCCTGTATCCCGCTCCCGTATCCCGCTCCCGTATCCCGCTCCCGTATGCCGCTCCCGTATCTCATTCCCGTATCTCGTACACTGTTCCGATAACTCCTTACCATATCTAGTTCCCGTATCTCATTCCCGTATCCTGTTCACGTATCTCGTTCCAGCATCCCTTTCTCGCACACAGTTTCCGTATCTTGTTGCCGTATTTCGTTCCCATATCTTCTTACCGTATCTCGTTCCCGTGTCGCAGTTTCTGCCAAAGCATTTTAGCGGTTTACATGCCTGAAATATGTCAACCGGCTTCAACAAAATCTCCCCGAGAGGGAGGTGCGACGTCAGCTAGTCATGCGCTCATTGATGAATTTGACTGCGGCAGTGTCAGTCTTGGCCAAACTTAAAGGGAAATAATGACCTTTTGATTTTGTTAGCAACAATTGCTTAGGCTACCGTTATGTTTTTAAAATTATTTTATTTAAATTTAATAATTAAATAAAATTATTCCCAAATTCAAAGTTGTAAGTTTGGAAAAAATACAAAACAAGTACCTTGTGTACTTCATGAAGGTCATTGACAAATTCGTCCTTCCTTACCATTGTTAACATCGAGTGCGGCATTTGTGGAGGCTCTGTGACATTTCCGATCAAACTGAGCGCTGCTCGGACACCCGCTAGTAGCGCTTTCGTTCTCCATGGCAACCAGGCGTCAGCCAATCAAAAGCCAGAAAGGGAATACGTTCTGGCTTTTCATTGGCTCACGCCTGGTTGCCATGGAGAACGAAAGCGCTACTAGCGTGCGTTCGAGCAGCGCTCTGATCCGTGAAGCAATCCGTGAAGCATCCGTGATGCATGACTGACTATCAGTATAAGTCATGAAGAACAACAACATGCAAACTATACCAACTCGAATAAAATAAGAGCGGAATGAATTGAACCCCAGGCAAGCTAGTATTCGCAAAGCACTCGGCACTGCGCCACAATAGCAAAGGGTGAGGGAAATGCATATTGGATACAATATTATTACGTCACAAGTTTCTGAAGTGTCAACTACTATTAAATACAGTGATTAAATACCTTTAATAATGATTAACAAGAAAATTCCAACTTAAAAACAATAGTTTGAATAAGTCTTTAATTAGCTTTCAACTCGAAATCAGATATATTTTGCAATGCTACACAAGAATGGCACCATTGACGTCATTAACAAAGCCTGCTACGGGACTTGGGTATACTAATCAGGAACAACTCGCCAAGTGCGCCGAGATGGTTAAGTGCGCCGAGAAGCATGACAATGACTTTGTAAACAAATCGCCGACGCTAAATAGGTCGCCGTCGATGTGCATCGATGAGCTTCTGATTTAATTGCCAGTTTTGTGTTATTGTTCGTTAGTTTTTTTGGGGAAAATAATTATTTTTCATGATAAAATAAAGCATAGTGTTATATACAGCCACAGACAAACTATACACAACTCCTAATGTTGAAAACAAATGAATCGATTTGCAAAAATTGAGGGTCGCAACCACTAACTGCCGCGTTGATGTGCATCGATGAGCTTCCGATTTTATTGCCACCTTTTTTCAATCGCTGTTAGTTTTAGAAGATCGCCGGGCATATAATCACAAAAAGCAGAACGCACAATATATTTTCCACTCCATTGCGTAAAAAAACAATACGGGAAAAGCCCGCAGTTTGATGAGGACCAAAAGTACTTGACAAAAGGTCAGAAATAGTGCAAGTACCGGGCGTTTAAAGTGTGGAACGCTTATCAACTTTAACTTGAAATATCTTTCGGTAGGAAAGTTTTCATGCAAAATGTGATGAATTTACAATATATTTTGATCTCGTCTGGCGATTTCAAGTGCTAACTCCATTTTAGTGGAAAAAGGTCATTATTTCCCTTTAAGCGATGCTATTTTATTCGACGCAATTATTTCGCAACGTTAGCGTTGGTAATCGTTTACGTTTGACTTCAGCATAAGTTACCTATGAGCGATTTACATAATATTTTGGGTGGATATAGGTCAGCAAGAACGGCGCTATCCGTCTGTGTAAATTTGCCGGACAAGTTTGTCCTTGTTTTGGGGGTTACGGCGGTGTGAAGGATTAAATTGTCCAAAAATATTGCATTTCAAATCCCACTCCAAAATATTAGTCACACAGCTTTGAGTAACACATATAATTTGAAGACGGTCGCTGCGCCTGCAAAATGGTGCCCGGTTCAGCCTTCTACGTCGAACGGTTTCCGAGCACCAATTTAAATCCTGAATATGCCAATTTTATCATGAAAGGGGTCAAAACTTTGGACGTGGCACGCGTATCGCTCTGGACGACATCCTATACGCAAGGCCAATCGATTATCTATCACATAGTGTTGCTCGCATATCGCTGCGATTCTCGGTTGCCGAGCAAGCGGCCGGGGAACCAGGCGAAACTTGCCCATTTTTCGCGATTTCACAATGTCGCGTTTCCCATGTTAAACGAATGGCGCACGCGCGCACGTGCCGACGCCGCACCGTCGGTCGGATCGACACTAAAACTTGATACGATCTGTTGAATCACGGGACCCAAAAGTCCTGAAAAAATCACCCTCATAACTCATCACACGGCTGCACAGGAACCGATTTAGGGCGTCACTCCGGCGGCGACGGCGGCGGCGGCGGGTCATCTTTTAGGATTTATAATATATCACATAATTATAATTATGTGATTATATGCCGCTCCGGCGGCGGCATATAATCACAAAAAGCAGAACGCACAATATATTTTCCACTCCATTGCGTAAAAAAACAATACGGGAAAAGCCCGCAGTTTGATGAGGACCAAAAGTACTTGACAAAAGGTCAGAAAGAGTGCAAGTACCGGTCGTTTAAAGTGTGGAACGCTTATCAACTTTAACTTGAAATATCTTTCGGTAGGAAAGTTTTCATGCAAAATGTGATGAATTTACAATATATTTTGATCTCGTCTGGCGATTTCAAGTGCTAACTCAATTTTAGTGGAAAAAAGACATTATTTTCCTTTAAGCGATGCTATTTTATTCGACGCAATTATTTCGCAACGTTAGCGTTGGTAATCGTTTACGTTTGACTTCAGCATAAGTTACCTATGAGCGATTTACATAATATTTTGGGTGGATATAGGTCAGCAAGAACGGCGCTATCCGTCTGTGTAAATTTGCCGGACAAGTTTGTCCTTGTTTTGGGGGTTACGGCGGTGTGAAGGATTAAATTGTCCAAAAATATTGCATTTCAAATCCCACTCCAAAATATTAGTCACACAGCTTTGAGTAACACATATAATTTGAAGACGGTCGCTGCGCCTGCAAAATGGTGCCCGGTTCAGCCTTCTACGTCGAACGGTTTCCGAGCACCAATTTAAATCCTGAATATGCCAATTTTATCATGAAAGGGGTCAAAACTTTGGACGTGGCACGCGTATCGCTCTGGACGACATCCTATACGCAAGGCCAATCGATTATCTATCACATAGTGTTGCTCGCATATCGCTGCGATTCTCGGTTGCCGAGCAAGCGGCCGGGGAACCAGGCGAAACTTGCCCATTTTTCGCGATTTCACAATGTCGCGTTTCCCATGTTAAACGAATGGCGCACGCGCGCACGTGCCAACGCCGTACCGTCGGTCGGATGGAGACCAAAACTTGATACGACCTGTTGAATTACGGGACCCAAAAGTGCTGAAAAAATCACCCTCATAACTCATCAGACGGCTGCACAGGAACCGATTTAGGGCGTCACTCCGGCGGCGGCGGCGGCGGCGGCGGGTCATCTTTTAGGATTTATAATATAGAGATAGAGATAGATGGCCTAGATGGCCTTTATTGCGCGATGCGCAATTTATATAGCCAGCTTATTTATATATGCTAGCAGTTTCCAGTGTCTCGTATTCCGTATTCAGTATTCCGTATTCATTATTCCGTATTCATTATTACGTATTAATTATTCCGTATTCCGTATTCCGCATTCCGTATTCCGTATTCCGTATCTCGTATCTCATATCTCGTATCTCGTATCTCGTATCTCGTATCTCGCATCACGTATTCCGTATTCCGTATTCCGTATTCTGTATTACGTATTACGTATTACGTATTACGTATCTCGTTCCCGTATCCCGTATCTTGTTCCCGTATCTCGTTCCCGTATCTCGTTCCCGTATCCCGTTGCCGTATCCCGTTCCCGTATCCCGTTCCCGTATCCCGTTCCCGTATCCCGTTCCCGTATCCCGTTGCCGTATCCCGTTGCCGTATCCCGTTGCCGTATCCCGTTGCCGTATCCCGTTCCCGTATCCCGTTCCCGTATCCCGTTCCCGTATCCCGTTCCCGTATCCCGTTCCCGTATCCCGTTCCCGTATCCCGTTCCCGTATCCCGTTGCCGTATCCCGTTCCCGTATCCCGTTCCCGTATCTTGTTCCCGTATCCCGTTGCCGTATCCCGTTTCCCCGTTCCTGTATCCCGTTCCTGTATTCCGTTCCCGTATCTCGTTCCCGTATCCCGTTCCCGTATCCCATATCCCGTATCCCGTATCCCAATTCCGTATCCTGTAACCGTATCCCGTTCCCGTATCCCGTTCCTGTATCCCGTTCCGGTATCCCGTTCCCGCGTCCCGTTCCAGAATTCCGTTCCCGTATCCCGCTCGCGTATCCCGTTCCCGTATTTCCTTCCCGTATCCCGTTCCCGCAACCCGTTCCCATATCCCGTTCCCGTATCCCGTTCCCGTATCCTGTTCCCGTATCCTGTTCCCGTATCCTGTTGCCGTATCCTGTTCCCGTATCCCGTTCCGTATCCCGTACCTGTATCTCGTTCCAGTATCTCGTTCCCGTATCCCGTACCTGTATCTCGTTCCCGTATCTCGTTCCCGTATCCCGTATCCCGTTCCCGTATCCCGTTCCGGTATCCTGTTCCGGTATCCTGTTCCGGTATCCTGTTCCGGTATCCTGTTCCGGTATCCTGTTCCGGTATCCTGTTCCGGTATACTGTTCCGGTATCCCGTTCCGGTATCCCGTTTCCGTATCACGTTCCCGTATCCCGTATCCCGTATCCCGCGTCCCGTTCTTGTATCCTTTTTCGTATCCCGTTCCCGTATCCCGTACCCGTACCCCATTCTCGTATCCCGTTCCTGTATCCCGTTCCCGTGTCCCGTTCACGTATCCCGTTTCCGTATCCCATTCTCGTATCCCGTTCCCGTATCCCCTTCCCGTATCCCAATCTCGTATCCCGTTCCCGTATCCCGTTCCCGTATCCCGTTCCCGTATCCCGTTCCCGTATCCCGTTCCCGTATCCCGTTCCCGTATCCCGTTCCCGTATCCCGTTCCCGTATCCTGTTCCCGTATCCCGTTCCCGTATCCCGTTCCCGTATCCCCTTCCCGCATCCCGTCCCCGTATCCCGTTCCCGTATCCCGTATTCTGTTATCATATCCCGTTCCCGTTCCCGTATCCCGTTCCCGTATCCCGTTTCCGTATCCTGTTTCCGTATCCCGTTTCCGTATCCTGTTACCCTATCCCGTTCCCGTATTCCGTTCTCGTATCCCGTTCCCGTATCCCGTTCCCGTATAACGTGCCCTATCCCGTATCCCGTTCCCGTATCCAGTATCCCGTTCCCGTATCCCCTTCCCGTATCCCGTTCCCGTATCCCGTTCCCGTATCCCGTTCCCGTATCCCGTTCCCGTATCCCGTTCCCGTATCCCGTTCCGGTATCCCGTTCCGGTATCCCGTTCCGGTATCCCGTTCCCGTATCCCGTTCCCGTATCCCGTTCCAGTATCCCGTTCCAGTATCCCGTTCCCGTATCCGGTATCCCGTATCCCGTTCCCGTATACCGTATCCCGTATCCCGTGTCCCGCTCCCTCTCCAGTTTCCGTTCCCGTTCACGTTCCCGTATCCCGTTTCCGTATCTCGTTTCCGCATCCCGTTCCCGTATCACGTTCCCGTATCACGTTACCGTATCCTGTTCCCGTATCCCGTATCCCGTTCTCGTACCCCGTATCTCGTTTACCGTTTCCGTATCTCGTATCCCATTCACGTATCTGATCTTGTATCCTTTATCCCGCTCCCGTATCCAGTTTCCGAATCCGCTTTCTGTTTCCCGTTCCCGTATCCCGTTCCGTATCCAGTTCCCGTATATTGTATCCCGTGCTCGTATCCCGTTCCCGTATCCTGTTCCCGTATCCCGTTCCCGTATCCCGTTCCCGTATCCCGTTCCCGTATCCCGTTCCCGTATCCCGTTCCCGTATCCCGTTCCCGTATCCCGTTCCCGTATCCCGTTCCCGTATCCCGTTCCAGTATCCCGTTCCCGTATCCCGTTCCCGTATCCCGTTCCCGTATCCCGTTCCCGTATCCCGTTCCCGTATCCCATTCCCGTATCCCGTTCCCGTATCCCGTTCCCGTATCCCGTTCTCGTATCCCGTTCCCGTATCCCGTTCCCGTATCCCGTTCCCGTATCCCGTTCCCGTATCCCGTTCCCGTATCCCGTTACCGTATCCCTTCCCTATCTCGTTCCCTATCCCGTATCCCGTTCCCGTATCCCATTCCCGTATCCGGTATCCCGTATCCCGTTCTTGTTTCTGTATCTCGTTCACGTATCCCGTTCTCATATCCCGTTCCCATATCCCGTTCCCGTATCCCGTTCCCGTATCCCGTTCCCGTATCCCGTATCCCGTTCCCGTATTCCGTTCCCGTATCCCGTTCCCGTATCCCGTTCCCGTATCCCGTTCCCGTATCCCCTTCCCGTATCCCGTTCCCGTATCCCGTTCTCGTATCCCGTTCCCGTATCCCGTTCCTGTATCCCGTTCCCGTATCCCGTTCCCGTATCCCGTTCCCGTATCCCGTTCCCGTATCCCGTTCCCGTATCCCGTTCCCGTATCCCGTTCCCATATCCAGTTCCCATATCCCGTTCCCGTATCTCGTATCCCGTTCCCGTATCCCGTTCCCGTATCCTGTTAACGTATCCCGATCCCGTATCCCGTTCTCTGATCCCGCTCCCGTTTTCCCGCTCCCGTATCCCGATCCCGTATCCCGCTTCCGTATATCGCTCCCGTATCCCGTTCCCTTATCCCGCTTCCGTATCCTGATCCCGTATCCCGATCTCGTATCCCACTCCCGTATCCCCCTTCTGTATCCCGCTCCCGTAACCCGCTCCCGTATCTCATTCCCGTATCTCGTACACCGTTCCGATATCTCCTTACCATATCTAGTTAACGTATCTCATTCCCGTATCCTGTTCCCGTATCTCGTTCCAGCATCACTTTGTCGTACCCAGTTTCCGTATCTTGTTGCCGCATTTCGCTCCCATATCTTCTTACCGTATCTCGTTCCCGTGTCGCAGTCTCTGCCAAAACATTTTAGCGGTTTACATGCCTGAAATATGTCAACCGGCTTCAACAAAATCTCCCCGGGAGGGAGGTGCGACGTCTGCTAGTCATGCGCTCATTGATGAATTCGACTGCGGCAGTGTCAGTCTTGGGCAAACTTAAACGATGCTATTTTATTCGACGCAATTATTTCCCAACGTTAGCGTTGGTAATCGTTTACGTTTGACTTCAGCATAAGTTACCTATGAGCGATTTACATAATATTTTGGGTGGATATAGGTCAGCAAGAACGGCGCTATCCGTCTGTGTAAATTTGCCGGACAAGTTTGTCCTCCTTTTGGGGGTTACGGCGGTGTGAAGGATTAAATTGTCCAAAAATATTGCATTTCAAATCCCACTCCAAAATATTAATCGCACAGCTTTGAGTAACACATATAATTTGAAGATGGTCGCTGCGCCTGCAAAATGGTGCCCGGTTCAGCCTTTTACGTCGAACGGTTTCCGAGCACCAATTTAAATCCTGAATATGCCAATTTTATCATGAAAGTGGTCATAACTTTGCACGTGGCACGCGCATCGCCCTGGACGACATCCTATACGCAAGGCCAATCGATTATCTATCACATAGTGTTGCTCGCATATCGCTGCGAATCTCGGTTGCCGAGCAAGCGGCCGGGAAACCGGGCGAAACTTGCCCATTTTTCGCGATTTTACAATGTCGCGTTTCCCATGTTAAACGAATGGCGCACGCGCGCACGTGCCGACACCGCACCGTCGGTCGGATCGACACCAAAACTTGATACGATCTGTTGAATCACGGGACCCAAAAGTACTGAAAAAAATATCCTGGTAACTCATCAGACGGCCGCACAAGAACCGATTTAGGGCGTCACTCCGGCGGCGGCGGCGGCGGCGGCGGCGGCGGCGGGTCATCTTTTAGGATTTATAATATAGAGATAGAGATAGAGATAGAGATAGAGTACTAGAGGGCCGGTATTGCGCGATGCGCAATTTATATAGCCTTCAATTTATATAGCCAGCTAATATCCCGTTCCCGAATCCCGGATCCCGTTCATGTACCCCATTCCGGTATACTGTATCCCGCATCCCGCATCCCCCATCCTGCATCCTGCATCCCGCATCCTGTATCCCGTATCACGTGTCCCGTATCTCGTATTCTGGATTACGTCTCCCGTATCCCGTACCCTGTTCCCGTATTCCTTGCCTGTTGCTGTTCCCGTGTCTCATTCCCGTATCCCGTATCACGTTCCCGCATCCTTTTCCGGTATCCCTTTCACGTATCCCGTTTCCGTGTCCCGTATCCCGTGCCCGTATCCCGTTCCCGTATCCCGTTCCCCGTGCCCGTATCCCGTTACCGTATCCCGTTCCCGTATCCCGTTCCCGTATCCCGTTCCCGTATCCTGTTCCCGTATCCCGTATCCCGTTACCGTATCCCGTATCCCGCTCCCGTATCCTGTTCCCGTATCCCGTTCACGTATCCCGTTCCCGTATCCCGTTCCCGTATCACGTTGCCGTATCACGTTGGCGTATCCTGTTGCCGTATCCAGTTGCCGTATCCCGTTGCCGTATCCCGTTGCCGTATCCCTTTGCAGTATCCCGTTGCCGTATCCCGTTGCCGTATCCCGTTGCCGTATCCCGTTGCCGTATCCCGTTCCCGTACCCCGTTCCTGTATTCCGTACCAGTATCCCGTACCAGTATCCCGTACCATTATCCCGTACCAGTATCCCGTTCCCGTTCTCGTATCCCGTTTCCGTATCGCGTTCCCTTATCCTGTTCCCGTATCCTCTTCCCGTATTTTGTTCCCGTATCCTGTTCCTGTATCCTGTTCCTGTATCCTGTTCCCGTATCCTGTTCCCGAATCTTGTTCCCGTATCCTGTTCCCGTATCCTGTTCCCGTATCCTGTTCCGGTATCCTGTTCCCGTATCCTGTTCCCGTATCCTGTTTCCGTATCCTGTTCCCGTATCCTGTTCCCGTATCCTGTTCCCGTTCCCCTATCCCGTTCCCGAATCGCGTTCCCGTATCCCCTTCCCCATCCCGTTCCCATAACCCGTTCCCGTATCCCGTTTCCGTATCCCGTTTCCGTATCCCGTTTCCGTATCCCGTTCCCCTATCCCGTTCCCGTATCCCGTATCCTGTTTCCGTATCCCGTTCCCGTGTCCCGTTCCCGTATCCCGTTCCCGTATCCCGTTCCGGTATCCCGTTCCGGTATCCCGTTCCGGTATCCCGTTCCGTTATCCCGTTCCGGTATCCCATTCCCGTATCCCGTTTCCGTATCCTGTTTACGTATCCCGTGCCCGTATACCGTGTCTCGTTCTTGTAACCCGTTTCCGCATCCCGTTCCCATATCCCGTTCCCGTATCCCGTTCCCATATCCTGTATCTCGTTTTCATATCCCGTTCCCGTATCCCGTTCCCGTATCCCGTTCCCGTATCCCGTTCCCTATCCCGTTCCCGTATCCCGTTCCCATATCCCGTTCCCGTATCCCGTTCCCGTCTCCCGTTCCCGTATCCCGTTCCCGTATCCCGTTCCCGTATCCCGTTCCCGTATCCCGTTACCGTATCCCGTTCCCGTATCCCGTTCCCGTATCCCGTTCCCGTATCCCGTTCCCGTTCACGTATCCCGTTCCCGTATCCTGTTCCCGTATCCCGTTCCCGTATCCCGTTCCCGTATCCCGTTCCCGTATCCCGTTCCCGTATCCCGTTCCCGTATCCCGTTCCCGTATCCCGTTCCCGTATCCCGTTCCCGTATCCGGTATCCCGTATCCCGTATCCCGTATCCCGTTCCTGTATACCGTATCTCGTTTCCCGTTTCCGTATCTCGTATCCCGTTCACGTATCCGATCCCGTAGCCTTTTTCCCGCTCCCGTATCCAGTTTCCGAATCCGCTTCCTGTTTCCCGTTCCCGTATCCCGTTCCGTATCCAGTTCCCGTATATTGTATCCCGTGCTCGTATCCCGTTCCCGTATCCCGTTCCCGTATCCCGTTCCCGTATCCCGTTCCCGTATCCCGTTCCCGTATCCCGTTCCCGTATCCCGTTCCCGTATCCCGTTCCCGTATCCCGTTCCCGTATCCGGTATCCCGTATCCCGTATCCCATATCCCGTTCCTGTATCCCGTATCTCGTTTCCCGTTTCCGTATCTCGTATCCCGTTCACGTATCCGATCCCGTAGCCTTTTTCCCGCTCCCGTATCCAGTTTCCGAATCCGCTTCCTGTTTCCCGTTCCCGTATCCCGTTCCGTATCCAGTTCCCGTATATTGTATCCCGTGCTCGTATCCCGTTCCCGTATCCCATTCCCGTATCCGGTATCCCGTATCCCGTTCCCGTTTCCGTATCCCGTTCCCGTATCCCGTTCCCTTATCCCGTTCCCATATCCCGTTCCCGTATCCCGTTCCCGTATGACGTTCCCGTATCCCGTTCCCGTATCCCCTTCCCGTATCCCGTTCCCGTATGCCGTTCCCGTATCCCGTTCCCGTATCCCGTTCCCGTATCCCGTTCCCGTATCCCGTTCCCGTATCCCGTTCCCGTATCCCGTTCCCGTATCCCGTTCCGGTATCCCGTTCCCGTATCCTGTTCCAATATCCAGTTCCCATATCCCGTTCCCGTATCTCGTATCCCGTTCCCGTATCTCGTTCCCGTATCCTGTTAACGTATCCCGATCCCGTATCCCGTTCTCTTATCCCGCTCTCGTAACCCGTTCCCGTAACCCGTTCCCGTAACCCGTTCCCGTAACCCGTTCCCGTAACCCGTTCCCGTAACCCGTTCCCGTAACCTGTTCCCGTAACCCGTTCCCGTAACCCGTTCCCGTAACCCGTTCCCGTAACCCGTTCCCGTAACCCGTTCCCGTAACCCGTTCCCGTAACCCGTTCCCGTAACCCGTTCCCATAACCCGTTCCCGTAACCCGTTCCCGAACCCGTTCCCGTAACCAGTTCCCGTAACCCGTTCCCGTAACCCGTTCCCGTAACCCGTTCCCGTAACCCGTTCCCGTAACCCGTTCCCGTAACCCGTTCCCGTAACCCGTTCACGTATCCCGTTCCCGTATCCCGTTCCCGTATCCCGTTCACTTATGCCGCTCCGGTATCCCGCTCCCGTATCTCATTCCCGTTTTTTGTACACCGTTCCGATATCTCCTTACCATATCTAGTTAACGTATCTCATTCCCGTATCCTGTTCCCGTATCTCGTTCCAGCATCCCTTTCTCGTACCCAGTTTCCGTATCTTGTTGCCGTATTTCGTTCCCATATCTTCTTACCGTATCTCTTTTCCGTGTCGCAGTCTCTGCCAAAACATTTTAGCGGTTTACATGCCTGAAATATGTCAACTGGCTTGAACAAAATCTCCCCGGGAGGGAGGTGCGACGTCAGCTAGTCATGCGCTCATTGATGAATTTGACTGCGGCAGTGTCAGTCTTGGGCAAACTTAAACGATACTATTTTATTCGACGAAATTATTTCGCAACGTTAGCGTTGGTAATCGTTTACGTTTGACTTCAGCATAAGTTACCTATGAGCGTTTTACAGAATATTTTGGTTGGAAGGTCAGCAAGAACGGTGCTATCCGTCAGTGTAAATTTGCCGGTCAAGTTTGTCCTCGTTTTGGGTGTTACGGCGGTGTGAAGGATTAAATTGTCCAAAAATATTGCATTTCAACTTCAACTCCAAAATATTAGTCGCACAGCTTTGAGTAACACATATAATTTGAAGACGGTCGCTGCGCCTGCAAAATGGTGCCTGGATCAGCCTTTTACGTCAAACGGTTTCCGAGCACCAATTTAAATCCTGAATATGCCAATTTTATCATGAAAGTGGTCACAACTTTGCACGTGGCACGCACATCGCTCTGGACGACATCCTATACGCAAGGCCAATCGATTATCTATCACATAGTGTTGCTCGAATATCGCTGCGATTCTCGGTTGCCGAGCAAGCGGCCGGGGAACCGGGCGAAACTTGCCCATTTTTCACGATTTCACAATGTCGAGTTTCCCATGTTAAACGAATGGCGCACGCGCGCACGTGCCGACGCCGCACCGTCGGTCGGTTCGACACCAAAACTTGATACGACCTGTTGAATCACAAGACCCAAAAGTGCTGAAAAACTAATCCTCATAACTCATCAGACGACTGCACAGGAACCAATTTAGGGCGTCACTCCGGCGGCGGCGGCGGCGGCGGCGGGTCATCTTTTAGGATTTATAATATACTAGAGGGCCTGTATTGCGCGATGCGCAATTTATATAGCCTTCAATTTATATAGCCAGCTAATATCCCGTTCCCGTATCCCGTATCCCGTTCCTGCATCTCATTCCGGTATCCTGTATCCCGCATCCCGCATCCCGCATCCCGCATCCTGCATCCTGCATCCCGCATCCCGCATCCTGTATCCCGTATCCCGTATCCCGTATCCCGTATCCCGTATCCCGTATCCCGTATCCCGTATCCCGTATCCCGTATCCCGTATCCCGTATCCCGTATCCCGTATCCCGTATCCCGTATCACGTGTCCCGTGTCCCGTATTCTGGATCACGTCTCCCGTATCCCGTACCCCGTTCCCGTATTCCGTGCCTGTTGCTGTTCCCGTATCTCATGCCCGTATCCAGTATCACGTTCCCGTATCCTTTTCCGGTATCCCGTTCCCGTATCCCGTTCCTGTATCCCGTTCCCGTATCCCGTTCCCGTATCCCGTTCCCGTATCCTGTATCCCGTATCCCGTTCCCGTATCCCGTTCCCGTATCCCGTTACCGTATCCCGTATCCCGTATCCCGTATCCCGTATCCCGTATCCCGTATCCCGTATCCCGTATCCCGTATCCCGTTCCCCTTTCCCCGTTCCCGTATCCCGTTCCCGTATCCCGTTCCCGTATCCCGTTCCCGTATCCCGTTCCCTTATCCCGTATCTCGTTCCCGTATCCCGTTCCCGTATCCTGTTCCCGTATCACGTTGCCGTATCCCGTTGCCGTATCCCGTTGCCGTATCCCGTTGCCGTATCCCGTTGCCGTATCCCGTTGCCGTATCTCGTTCCCGTATCCCGTTCCTGTATCCCGTACCAGTATCCCGTACCAGTATCCCGTTCCCGTTCCCGTATCCCGTTCCCGTATCCCGTTCCCGTATCCCGTTCCCGTATCCCGTTCCCGTATCCCGTTCCCGTATCCCGTTCCCGTATCCCGTTCCCGTCTCCTGTTCCCGTATCATGTTCCCGTATCCTGTTCCCGTATTCTGTTCCCGTATCCTGTTCCCGTATCCTGTTCCCGTATCCTGTTCCCGTTCCCCTATTCCGTTCCCGCATCGCGTTCCCGTATCCCCTTCCCGCATCTCGTTAACATTTCCCGTTTCCGTATCCCGTTTCCGTATCCCGTTTCCGTATCCCGTTCCCGTATCCCGTTCCCGTATCCCGTTCCCGTATCCCGTTCCCGTATCCCGTTCCCGTATCTCGTTCCCGTATCCCGTTCCCGTATCCGTTCCCGTATCCGTTACCGTATCCCGCTCCCGTATCCCGTTCCCGTATCCCGTTCACGTATCAAGTTCCCGTATCCCGTATCCCGTTGCCGCATCCAGTTACCGTATCCCATTCCCGTATCCCGTTTCCGTATCCTGTTTACGTATCCCGTGCCCGTATACCGTGTCCCGTTCTTGTAACCCGTTCCCGTATCCCGTTCCCGTATCCCGTTCCCGTATCCCGTTCCCGTATCCCGTTCCCGTATCCCGTTCCCGTATCCCGTTCCTGTATCCCATTCCCGTATCTCGTTCCCGTATCCCGTTCTCGTATCCCGTTCCCGTTCCCGTATCCAATTCCCCTATCCCGTATCCCATTCCCGTAACCCGTTCCCGTATCCCGTTCTGTATCCCGTTCCCGTATCCCGTTCCCGTATCCCGTTCCCGTATCCCGTTCCCGTATCCCGTTTCCGTATCCCGTTCCCGTATCCCGTTCCCCTATCCCGTTCCCGTATCCCGTTCCCGTATCCCGTTCCCGTATCCCGTTTTCGTATCCCGTTTCCCTATCCCGTTTCCGTATCCCGTTTCCGTATCCCGTTTCCGTATCACGTTTCCGTATCCCGTTTCCGTATTCCGTTCCCGTATCCCGTTCCCATATCCCGTTCCCGTATCCCGTTCCCGTCTCCCGTTCCCGTATCCCGTTCCCGTATCTCGTTCCCGTATCCCGTTCCCGTATCCCGTTCCCGTATCCCATTCCCGTATCCCATTCCCGTATCCCATTCCCGTATCCCATTCCCGTATCCCGTTCCCGTATCCCGTATACCTTAATCAGCTCCCGTATCCAGTTCCCGTATCCCACTCCCGTATCTCATTCCCGTATATTGTACACCGTTCCGATATCTTCTTACCATATCTAGTTCCCGTATCTCATTCCCGTATCCTGTTCCCGTATCTAGTTCCAGCATCCCTTTATCGTACCCAGTTTCCGTATCTTGTTGCCGTATTTCGTTCCCATATCTTCCTACCGTATCTGGTTGCCGTATCGCAGTATCTGCCAAAATATTCTAGCGGTTTAAATGCCTGAAATTTGTCAACCGACTTCAACAAAATATCCTCGCGAGGGAGGTGCGATGTCAGCTAGTCAAGCGGTCATGGATGAATTTGACTGAAGCAGTGTCAGTCTTGGGCAAAATTAAGCAATCGTAGTGTGTGGTAGGATTACATAATATACATGCATTATAAATGACTCACGATAATATGTTAGCGGAATATTAGGTACACGCCAGTGCTCGCGGATCTTGGCATGTTTGTAGACCCACCTACCACGAGCAACGAGCCGGACGCTACGTTATTGGGAGCGGGCGGCGCCGCCGGCGCCAGACTACGCAAGCCAACGAGCCGGACGTTACGTTATTGCGTGAGGGAGCTATCGCCGGCCGCCGGCCGGCGCCCGACTGGCGCATAGCGTCGGTAATCGTTTACGTTTGACTTCAGCATAAGTTACCTATGAGCGATTAGCAAAATATTTTGGGTGGATATAGGTCAGCAAGAACGGTGCTATCCGTCTGTGTAAATTTTCCGGTCAAGTTTGTCCTCATTTTGGGTGTTATGGCGGTGTAAAGGATTCAACTGTCCAAAAACATTGCAATTCGACTTCAACGCCAAAATATTAGTCTCAGCTTTCAGTAACACATATAATTTGAAGACGGTCACTGCGCCTGCAAAATGGTGCCCGGATCAGCGTTCTACGTCAAACAGTTTTCGAGCACCAATTTAAATCCTGAATATGCCAATTTTATCATTAAAGTGGTCACAACCTTGCACGTGGCACGCGCATCGCTCTGGACGACACTCTATACGCAAGGCCAATCGATTATCTATCCCATAGTGTTGCTCGCATACCGCTGCGACTCTCGGTTGCCGAGCAAGCGGCCGGGGAACCGGGCGAAACTTGCCCGTTTTTCGCGATTTCCGAATGACTCGTTTCCCATGTTAAACGAATGGCGCACGCACGCACGCGCCGACGCCGCACCTTCGGTTTTTTAAAGCTGAAAATTTAATACAACCTGTTGAATAACGGGACCCAAAAGTCCTGAAAAAATCACCCTCATAATTCATCAGACGGCTGCACAGAAACCGATTTAGGGCGTCACTCCGGCGGCGGCGGCGGCGGCGGCGGGTCATCTTTTAGGATTTATAATATAGAGACTAGATGGCCTTTATTGCGCGATGCGCAATTTATATAGCCAGCTTATTTATATATGCTAGCCGTTTCCAGTGTCCCGTATTCCGTATTCCGTATTCCGTTTTCACTATTCCGTATTCCGTATTCCGTATTCCGTATTCCGTATTCCGTATTCCGTATTCTGTATTCCGTATCTCGTACCTCATATTCCGTATTCCGTATTCCGTATTCCGTATTCCGTATTACGTCTCCCGTTCCCTTATCCCGTTCCCGTATCCCGTTCTCGTATCCCGTTCACGTATCCCGTTCCCGTATCCCGTTCCCGTATCCCGTTCCCGTATCCCGTTCCCATATCCCGTTCCCGTATCCCGTTTCCGTATCCCGTTGCGATATCCCGTTCCTGTACCCCGTTCCCGTATCCCGTTCCCGTATCCCGTTCCCGTATCCCGTTCCCGTATCCCGTTCCCGTATCCCGTTCCCGTATCCCGTTCCCGTATCCCGTTCCCGTATCCCGTTCCCGTATCCCGTCCCCGTATCCCGTCCCCGTATCCCGTCCCCGTATCCCGTCCCCGTATCTCGTCCCCGTATCCCGTCCCCTTATCCCGTTCAAGTATACCGTTTCAGTATCCCGTTCCCGAATCCCGTTCCCGTATCCCGTTGCCGTATCCCGTTCCCGTATTCCGATACCGTATCCCGTTCCCGTATCACGTTTCCGTATCCCGTTCCCGTATCCCGTTCCCGTATCCCGTTCTTGTATCCCGTTCCCGTATCCCGTTCCCGTATCCCGTTCCCGTATCCCGTTCCCGTATCCCGTTCCCGTATCCCGTTCCCGTATCCCGTTCCCGTATCCCGTTCTCGTATCCCGTTCCCGTATCCCGTTTCCGTATCGCGTTCGCGTATCCCGTTCCGTATCACGTTCCCGTATCACGTCCCCGTATCCCGTTCCCGTATCCCGTATTCTGTATCCCTTTCCCGTATGCCGTTTCCGTATCCCGTCTCCCGCTCTCGTATCCCGTTCTCGTATCCCGTTCCCGTATCCCGTTCCCGTATCCAGTTCTCGTGTCCCGTATCCCGTATCCCGTATCCCGTATCCCGTATCCCGTATCCCGTATCCCGTTCCCGTATCCTGTTCTCGTATCTCGTTCCCGTATCCCCTTCCCGTATCCCGTTCCCGTATCCCGTTCCTGTATCCCGTTCCCGTATCCCGTTCCCGTATCCCGTTCACGTCTCCCGTTCCTGTATCCCGTATGCCGTTCCCGTATCCTGTTCCCGTATCCCGTATCCCGTTCCCGTATCCCATTCCCGTATCCCATTCCCGTATCCCATTCCCGTATCCCATTCCCGTATCCCATTCCCGTATCCCATTCCCGTATCCCATTCCCGTATCCCATTCCCGTATCCCATTCCCGTCTCCCATTCCCGTATCCCATTCCCGTATCCCATTCCCGTATCCCATTCCCGTATCCCATTCCCGTATCCCATTCCCGTATCCCATTCCCGTATCCCATTCCCGTATCCCATTCACGTATCCCATTCCCGTATCCCATTCCCGTATCCCATTCCCGTATCCCATTCCCGTATCCCATTCCCTTATCTCATTCCCGTATCCCATTCCCGTATCCCATTCCCGTATCCCATTCCCGTATCCTATTCCCGTATCCCATTCCCGTATCCCATTCCCGTATCTCATTCCCGTATCCCATTCCCGTATCCCATTTCCGTATCCCATTCCCGTATCCCATTCCCGTATCCCATTCCCGTATCCCATTCCCGTATCCCATTCCCGTATCCCATTCCCGTATCCCATTCCCGTATCCCACTCCCGTATCCCATTCCCGTATCCCATTCCCGTATCCCATTCCCGTATCCCATTCCCGTATCCCATTCCCGTATCCCATTCCCGTATCCCATTCCCGTATCCCATTCCCGTATCCCATTCCCGTATCCCATTCCCGTATCCCATTCCCGTATCCCATTCCCGTATCCCGTTGCCGTATCCCGTTCCAGTATCCCGTATCGCGTTCCCACTCCAGTCCCCGTTCCCGTATCCCGTTTCTGTATCTTGTTTCCGTATCCCATTCCCGTATCACGTTCCCGTATCACGTTCACGTATCCCGTTCACGTATCCCGTTCACGTATCCCGTTCCCGTATCCCGTTCCCGTATCCCGTTCACTTATGCCGCTCCCGTATCCCGCTCCCGTATCTCATTCCCGTTTCTTGTATACCGTTCCGATATCTCCTTCCCGTATCTCATTCCTGTATCCTGTTCCCGTATCTCGTTCCAGCATCCCTTTCTCGTACCCAGTTTCCGTATCTTGTTGCCGTATTTCGTTCCCATATCTTCTTACCGTATCTCGTTCCCGTGTCGCAGTCTCTGCCAAAACATTTTAGCGGTTTACATGCCTGAAATATGTCAACCGGCTTCAGCAAAATCTCCCCGGGAGGGAGGTGCGACGTCAGCTAATCATGCGCTCATTGATGAATTTGACTGCGGCAGTGTCAGTCTTGGGCAAACTTAAACGATGCTATTTTATTCGACGCAATTATTTCGCAACGTTAGCGTCGGTAATCGTTTACGTTTGACTTCACCATAAGTTACCTATGAGCGATTTACATAATATTTTGGGTGGATATAGGTCAGCAAGAACGGCGCTATCCGTCTGTGTAAATTTGCCGGTCAAGTTTGTCCTCGTTTTGGGTGTTACGGCGGTGTGAAGGATTGCATTGTCCAAAAATATTGCATTTCAACTTCAACGCCACAATATTAGTCACACAGCTTTGAGTAACACATATAATTTGAAGACGGTCGCTGCGTCTACAAAATGGTGCCCGGTTCAGCCTTCTACGTCGAACGGTTTCCGAGCACCAATTTAAATCCTGAATATGCAAATTTTATCATGAAAGTGGTCACAACTTTGCACGTGGCACGCGCATCGCTCTGGACGACATCCTATACGCAAGGCCAATCGATTATCTATCACATAGTGTTGCTCACATATCGCTGGGACTCTCGGTTGCCGAGCAAGCGGCCGGGGAACCAGTCGGAACTTGCCCATTTTTCGCGATTTCACAATGTCGCGTTTCCCATGTTAAACGAATGGCGCACGCGCGCACGTGCCGACGCCGCATTGTCTGTCGGATCAACACCAAAACTTGATACGACCTGTTGAATCACGGGACCCAAAAGTGCTGAAAAAATCACGTTCATAACTCATCAGACGGCTGCACAGGAACCGATTTAGGGCGTCACCCCGGCGGCGGTGGCGGCGGCGGCGGCGGCGGCGGGTCATCTTTTAGGATTTATAATATAGGGACTAGAGGGACTGTATTGCGCGATGCGCAATCTATATAGCCAGCTAATTTATATATGCTAGCCGTTTCCCGTATCTCGTATTCCGTATTCAGTATTCGGTATTCCTTATTCCTTATTCCGTATTCCGTAGTCCGTAGTCCGTAGTCCGTATGTCGTATTCCGTACCCCGTTCCCGTTCTTGTATCCCGTTCCCGTCTCCCGTTCCCGTATCCTGTTCCCGTATCCCGTTCCCGTATCCCGTTCCCGTATCCCGTTACCGTATCCCGTTACCGTATCCCGTTACCGTATCCCGTTACCGTATCCCGTTACCGTATCCCGTTACCGTATCCCGTTACCGTATCCCGTTACCGTATCCCGTTACCGTATCCCGTTACCGTATCCCGTTACCGTATCCCGTTACCGTATCCCGTTGCCGTATCCCGTTCCCGTATCATGTTCCCTTATCCCGTTCCCGTATCCGGTTCCCGTATCTGGTTCCCGTATCCGGTTCCCGTATCCCGTTCCCGTATCCCGTTCCCGTATCCCGTTCCCGTATCCCGTTCCCGTATCCCGTTCCCGTATCCCGTTCCATTATCCCGTTCCAGTATCCCGTTCTCGTTCCCGTATCCCGTTCCCGTATCCCGTTCCCGTATCCCGTTCCCGTATCCCGTATCCCGTTCCCGTATCCCGTTCCCGTATCCCGTTCGCGTATCCCGATCCCGTTCCCGTATCCTATTCCCGTAAACCGTATCCCGTATCCCGTTCCCGTATCCCGTTCCCGTATCCTTTTCCCGTATCCCGTTCCCGTATCCCGTTCCCGTATCCCGTTCCCGTATCCCGTTCCCGTATCCCGTTCCCGTATCCTGTTCCCGTATCCCGTTCCCGTATCCCGTTCCCGTATCCCGTTCCCGTATCCCGTTCCCGTATCCCGTTCCCGTATCCCGTTCCCCTATCCCGATCCCGTTCCCGTATCATACAACTGTATCCCTTTCTCTTATCCCGTTCTCGTATCCCGTTCCCGTATCCCGTTCCCATATCCCGTTCCCGTATCCTCTTCCCGTATCCTATTCCCGTATCCCGTTCCCGTATCCCGTTCCCGTATCCCGTTCCCGTATCCCGTTCCCGTATCCCGTTCCCGTATCCCGTTCCCGTATCCCGTATCCCGTTCCCGTATCGCGTTCCCGTATACCGTTCCGTATCCCATTCCCGTATTCCGTATCCCGTTCCCGTATCCCGTTCCCGTATCCCGTGCCCGTATCCCGTTCCCGTATCCCGTTCCCGTATCCCGTTCCCGTATCCCGTTCCCGTATCCCGTTCCCGTATCCCGTTCCCGTATCCCGTTCCCGTATCCCGTTCCCGTATCCTGTTCCTGTATCCCGTTCCCGTATCCCGTTTCCGTATCCCTTTACCATATCCCGTTCCCGCATCCCGTTCCCGTATCCCGTTCCCCTATCTCGTTCTCGTATCCAGTTCCCGTATTCCGTTCCCGTATTCCGTTCCCGTATTCCGTTCCCGTATTCCGTTCCCGTATTCTGTTCCCGTATCCCGTTCCCGTATCCCATATCATGTTCCCGTATCCCATTCCCGTATCCCATTCCCGTATCCCATTCCCGTATCCCATTTCCGTATCCCATTCCCGTATCCCATTCCCGTATCCCATTCCTGTATCCCATTCCCATATCCCATTCCCGTATCCCATTCCCGTACCCGTTGCCGTATCCCATTCCTGTATCCCGTTGCCGTATCCCGTTCCAGTATCCCGTATCGGGCTCCCACTCCAGTCCCCGTTCTCGTATCCCGTTTCCGTATCTTGTTTCCGTATCCCATTCCCGTATCACGTTCCCGTATCACGTTCCTGTATTCCGTTCCCGTATCCCGTTCCCGTATCCCGTTCCCGTATCCCGTTCCCGTATCTCGTTCCCGTATCCCGTTCCCGTATCCCGTTCCCGTATCCCGTTCCCGTATCCCGTTCCCGTAGCCCGTTCCCGTAGCCCGTTCCCGTGACCCGTTCCCGTATGCCGCTCCCGTATCTTATTCCCGTATCTAGTACACCGTTCCGATATCTCCTTACCATATCTAGTTACCGTATCTCATTCCCGTATCGTGTTCTCGTATCTCGTTCCAGCATCCCTTTCCGTACCCAGTTCCGTATCTTGTTGCCGTATTTCGTTCCCATATCTTCTTACCGTATCTCGTTCCCGTGTCGCAGTCTCTGCCAAAACATTTTAGCGGTTTACATGCCTGACATATGTCAACCGGCTTCAACAAAATCTCCCCGGGAGGGAGGTGCGACGTCTGCTAGTCATGCGCTCATTGATGAATTTGGCTGCGGCAGTGTCAGTCTTGGGCAAACTTAAACGACGCTATTTTATTCGACGCAATTATTTTGCAACGTTAGCGTCGGTAATCGTTTACGTTTGACTTCAGCATAAGTTCCCTATCAGCGATTTACAGAATATTTTGGATGGATATAGGTCAGCAAGAACAGTGCTATCCTTCTGTGTAAATTTGCCGGTCAAGTTTGTCCTCGTTTTGGGTGTTACGGCGGTGTGAAGGATTGCATTGTCCAAAAATATTGTATTTCAACTTCAACGCCACAATATTAGTCACACAGCTTGGAGGAACACATATAATTTGAAGACGGTCGCTGCGCCTGCAAAATCGTGCCCGGTTCAGCCTTCTACGTCGAACGGTTTCCGAGCACCAATTTAAATCCTGAATATGCAAATTTTATCATGAAAGTGGTCACAACTTTGCACGTGGCACGCGCATCGCTCTGGACGACATCCTATACGCAAGGCCAATCGATTATCTATCACATAGTGTTGCTCGCATATCGCTGCGATTCTCGGTTGCCGAGCAAGCGGCCGGGGAACCGGGCGAAACTTGCCCGATTTTCGCGATTTCACAATGTCGCGTTTCCCATGTTAAACGAATGGCGCACGCGCGCACGTGCCGACGCCGCATTGTCTGTCGGATCAACACCAAAACTTGACACGACCTGTTGAATCACGGGACCCAAAAGTGCTGAAAAAATCACGTTCATAACTCATCAGACGGCTGCACAGGAACCGATTTAGGGCGTCACCCCGGCGGCGGTGGCGGCGGCGGCGGCGGCGGCGGGTCATCTTTTAGGATTTATAATATAGGGACTAGAGGGACTGTATTGCGCGATGCGCAATCTATATAGCCAGCTAATTTATATATGCTAGCCGTTTCCCGTATCTCGTATTCCGTATTCAGTATTCGGTATTCCTTATTCCTTATTCCGTATTCCGTAGTCCGTAGTCCGTAGTCCGTATGTCGTATTCCGTACCCCGTTCCCGTTCTTGTATCCCGTTCCCGTCTCCCGTTCCCGTATCCTGTTCCCGTATCCCGTTCCCGTATCCCGTTACCGTATCCCGTTACCGTATCCCGTTACCGTATCCCGTTACCGTATCCCGTTACCGTATCCCGTTACCGTATCCCGTTACCGTATCCCGTTACCGTATCCCGTTACCGTATCCCGTTACCGTATCCCGTTACCGTATCCCGTTACCGTATCGCGTTACCGTATCCCGTTACCGTATCCCGTTCCCGTATCCTGTTCCCTTATCCCGTTCCCGTATCCGGTTCCCGTATCTGGTTCCCGTATCCGGTTCCCGTATCCCGTTCCCGTATCCCGTTCCCGTATCCCGTTCCCGTATCCCGTTCCCGTATCCCGTTCCATTATCCCGTTCCAGTATCCCGTTCTCGTTCCCGTATCCCGTTCCCGTATCCCGTTCCCGTATCCCGTTCCCGTATCCCGTATCCCGTTCCCGTATCCCGTTCCCGTATCCCGTTCGCGTATCCCGATCCCGTTCCCGTATCCTATTCCCGTAAACCGTATCCCGTATCCCGTTCCCGTATCCCGTTCCCGTATCCTGTTCCCGTATTTATTTATTTATTTATTTATTTATTGCGAATCTTTGTGGGATCCAATCGACCAACTGGCTCTTACCACCACAGTGTCATACAGATTGAGTATAGCTGCTGAGGGCATTGTCATGATACAAAATAGCATGCACTCGAAAAAATTGTAAAAGACATAAAATTCAGTAAGATAAAAGTACAGATGAACAATACAACCATATGCAAAATAAAAGCAATATGAATGAGAATGGTTAAACTCGTAGATGGACGATATGGATGGTGGAGCACATTGATGACTATTGACTAACGCTCCGCAAACAGTAAAATACAGACGGTACCTGGTCACCCACAGCCTATATCGGGGAGAGCAACAATTCCCTGACGCGTCTTTTAAATTCTCTCACATCTCCAGTTCGCCGCACATCAGCGGGGAGACCGTTCCACGCTCGAATCGGTCTGACCGGCGCGGACTTGCGTGTTGCTTCTAGCCTGCATCGCTGAGTGTGAAGGACACCAGCCTCGGACGCACGGGTAGCTCGCTCGGTCACATCTGCTCGGTACCTCACCAAAGACCTGAGATTTTCCGGTGCATCCTCTCTGTTCACTAGTCGGTGGATTAGCAGGCAGTCTCTCTGCTGAATAATGCTTTCAAATGGTAGCCAACTGAGCTGGCGCCGTGATTCAGAAATGTGGTCAAATTTGCGCTTTTTCATCACGACGCGCGCGGCAAAGTTAATGACCTTCTCGACTCGCTGACGCAGCGAACTAGTGGGTGGAGCCCAGGCCGGCAAACAGTATGTCACATGAGGGAAGGCGAGCGCCTGTACCAATGTTATTAGGGTTGACTTTGGAAGAGTGAGGCTCAATTTTTTCAGTGTGATGAGGATTCCGAAGCAACGTTTTACTACTCTGGCTGTCTGCTTCTCCATGGTAAGATGCTGATCGAGCAAGACTCCTAAAATTTTGATATGGTCCGCTGGCATCAATGAGACGTCATCAAAGCTTACGCTGAAGTTCGATGCCTTTTTTATGGCAGACGGTGTTCCAAATAGAGACATCTCAGTTTTACTAGGGTTAGCTTTAAGCCCGTTCGTTTTGAACCAGTTGGAAAGACGGGCTAAATCGCCCTCCACCTTGTCTTTTAGCACCGTCAATCCTTCCTTAGAAGGAGGAGCGCTGTGGATGATGGCGGTGTCATCTGCGTAGGAGACAATTTTGCATTGGTCAGAAAGATGGCAATGGAGATCATTAGTGAACATGTTGAATAAGATTGGTCCGAGGATGCTGCCCTGAACGACTCCGAAATCTACCGGCTCTAGCGCGCTACCCCCTTCACAGACTGTGTTCTACTCCTAAAATAGTCATCAAACCAATGGGACGACACACCGTACCACTCAAGCTTCGCCAGAAGGGTACCGCGGCCGACGCAGTCAAACGCCTTTGAAAGGTCACATGACGTGATGCATGTCACATGCCCCCTGTCTCGGTTGTCTGAGATGGCGCTGACCACGTCGACAACAGCGTCCTCTGTGGAGTGTCCCGGCCGATATGCGTACTGGGTGGGCGACATCACGTGATTTTCAGTTAAATATTCTAACAATTCTAAACTAACCACTTTTTCCGCAAGTTTCCCTATTACGCTCAAAACACTGACAGGCCTAAAATTGCTTGGTTGCGTCCTACTCCCAGTTTTGTGGATCGGCACAACAATCGCACGTTTCCAGTGTGCGGGCACTACCCCCTTGCCGAGCAAGCCCGTTCCCGTATCCCGTTCCCGTATCCGTATCCCGTTCCCGTATTCCGTATCCCGTTCCCGTATCCCGTTCCCGTATCCCGTTCCCGTATCCCGTTCCCGTATCCCGTTCCCGTATCCCGTTCCCGTATCCCGTTCCCGTATCCCGTTCCCGTATCCCGTTCCCGTATCCCGTTCCCGTATCCCGATCCCGTTCCCGTATCATACAACTGTATCCCTTTCTCTTATCCCGTTCTCGTATCCCGTTCCCGTATCCCGTTCCCATATCCCGTTCCCGTATCCTGTTCCCGTATCCTATTCCCGTATCCCGTTCCCGTATCCCGTTCCCGTATCCCGTTCCCGTATCCCGTTCCCGTATCCCGTTCCCGTATCCCGTTCCCGTATCCCGTTCCCGTATCCCGTTCCCGTATCCCGTATCCCGTTCCCGTATCGCGTTCCCGTATACCGTTCCGTATCCCATTCCCGTATTCCGTATCCCGTTCCCGTATCCCGTTCCCGTATCCAGTGCCCGTATCCCGTTCCCGTATCCCGTTCCCGTATCCCGTTCCCGTATCCCGTATCCCGTTCCCGTATCCCGTTCCCGTATCCCGTTCCCGTATCCCGTTCCCGTATCCCGTTCCCGTATCCCGTTCCCGTATCCTGTTCCTGTATCCCGTTCCCGTATCCCGTTTCCGTATCCCTTTACCATATCCCGTTCCCGCATCCCGTTCCCGTATCCCGTTCCCCTATCTCGTTCTCGTATCCAGTTCCCGTATTCCGTTCCCGTATTCCGTTCCCGTATTCCGTTCCCGTATTCCGTTCCCGTATTCTGTTCCCGTATCCCGTTCCCGTATCCCATATCATGTTCCCGTATCCCATTCCCGTATCCCATTCCCGTATCCCATTCCCGTATCCCATTTCCGTATCCCATTCCCGTATCCCATTCCCGTATCCCATTCCTGTATCCCATTCCCATATCCCATTCCCGTATCCCATTCCCGTACCCGTTGCCGTATCCCATTCCTGTATCCCGTTGCCGTATCCCGTTCCAGTATCCCGTATCGGGCTCCCACTCCAGTCCCCGTTCTCGTATCCCGTTTCCGTATCTTGTTTCCGTATCCCATTCCCGTATCACGTTCCCGTATCACGTTCCTGTATCCCGTTCCCGTATCCCGTTCCCGTATCCCGTTCCCGTATCCCGTTCCCGTATCCCGTTCCCGTATCTCGTTCCCGTATCCCGTTCCCGTATCCCGTTCCCGTATCCCGTTCCCGTAGCCCGTTCCCGTAGCCCGTTCCCGTGACCCGTTCCCGTATGCCGCTCCCGTATCTTATTCCCGTATCTAGTACACCGTTCCGATATCTCCTTACCATATCTAGTTACCGTATCTCATTCCCGTATCGTGTTCTCGTATCTCGTTCCAGCATCCCTTTCCGTACCCAGTTCCGTATCTTGTTGCCGTATTTCGTTCCCATATCTTCTTACCGTATCTCGTTCCCGTGTCGCAGTCTCTGCCAAAACATTTTAGCGGTTTACATGCCTGACATATGTCAACCGGCTTCAACAAAATCTCCCCGGGAGGGAGGTGCGACGTCTGCTAGTCATGCGCTCATTGATGAATTTGGCTGCGGCAGTGTCAGTCTTGGGCAAACTTAAACGACGCTATTTTATTCGACGCAATTATTTTGCAACGTTAGCGTCGGTAATCGTTTACGTTTGACTTCAGCATAAGTTCCCTATCAGCGATTTACAGAATATTTTGGATGGATATAGGTCAGCAAGAACAGTGCTATCCTTCTGTGTAAATTTGCCGGTCAAGTTTGTCCTCGTTTTGGGTGTTACGGCGGTGTGAAGGATTGCATTGTCCAAAAATATTGCATTTCAACTTCAACGCCACAATATTAGTCACACAGCTTTGAGTAACACATATAATTTGAAGACGGTCGCTGCGCCTGCAAAATGGTGCCCGGTTCAGCCTTCTACGTCGAACGGTTTCCGAGCACCAATTTAAATCCTGAATATGCAAATTTTATCATGAAAGTGGTCACAACTTTGCACGTGGCACGCGCATCGCTCTGGACGACATCCTATACGCAAGGCCAATCGATTATCTATCACATAGTGTTGCTCGCATATCGCTGCGATTCTCGGTTGCCGAGCAAGCGGCCGGGGAACCGGGCGAAACTTGCCCGATTTTCGCGATTTCACAATGTCGCGTTTCCCATGTTAAACGAATGGCGCACGCGCGCACGTGCCGACGCCGCATTGTCTGTCGGATCAACACCAAAACTTGATACGACCTGTTGAATCACGGGACCCAAAAGTGCTGAAAAAATCACGTTCATAACTCATCAGACGGCTGCACAGGAACCGATTTAGGGCGTCACTCCGGCGGCGGCGGCGGCGGCGGCGGCGGGTCATCTTTTAGGATTTATAATATATAGAGATAGAGATAGAGATAGGGATAGAGATATAATATAGAGAACGGGTGGGCTAGCCAATCTCAGATATCTGCTATCTTGTTTGATATTGCGATGGAGGAGTGAACCGTGCACCTAGAAACCAACAGATAATTCACTTTAGTTCAGGGACACCTTAGGTCAGAATGTTTGAGACATTCATGTTCAATCGAGTGCAGGAATACAGTGACTACATTTATTTGTTAGCCGGTATCCGGGCACTGAATAGGTCTTGACATCCATTAGTTGCTCGCGCTGTTACGAGTTTTGAGATAAATGATGTCAAGACGACTGACGATAGTGCCGTTAATGTGCTAGGCATTCCACGACAAATCGACAAAAACCGAATTGCAAAATGACACCGTCATGTCACCGATTTTGACTAAAATTGTTATATGGGGTAACAGGGGCGCTAAAGCGTGCTGTCAAAGTTGTATTGCAATACAAGCATTGGTTTCGGAGATATGTCTACAGGCATTTGTCTAAGTTCACGGTGCAGGTCAATCATTGTCAGCCCATATGGCGAGTAATTTATGAAGCAATATATGTTTGTATATGTCATTATAATGGCAATGAATTGTTCTATAAAATGGTGATGTGTATTTTTTCATTTTCGAAAATGTAAAATTTGTGTACGTTTTCGATTTTTATTAAACTTTGTTGGATACCTTTTATCAAACGTGTTTCTATTGTTTCGCTATGCTATACTTACGTGTAAGGACGTGTTAATTAAGTGCAAAAATAACATTGATGGATATATGCCTCCAAATATCTCCTATTTTGTCATTGTACATGCTATTTTATATAACTAATAAGTTATTCGCTAATAACTTTTGACTGAATAAAGCTTGAAGGATACGGTAAACGTCATTGTGCTGTTATCATCAAGACGCGTTGAATGATATGTAGTATGAGATATTTCTGACAATTGGTGACCTTGACCTTAAATTGCCATTTAAAAAAAATTGGATACTCAAGCCAAATGTATTCTCTTTTTTTTTAACTTTATTATTTGTAAGTGTAAAGAAGTTTTGTTCAAACAGAAAAATAAAATTGATGGTTATTTGTCTCCAAATATACCAAATCTTGTCATTTGATATGTCCTTTTTGTGAAAGATGTTATTCCCCAATCACTTTTGACTGAATATGTATACAAAGGTAAAATGGACACCATTTTGTTATTTGCGTCAAGACGCGTTTAATAATATGCAGTATGACCTCTTTCTAATATTTCGTGACCTTCACCTAAGGTCGAAGTCAAGGTTTAAGGTCAAGTTTCTAATTGTGGCCTATGTGGCGATGTTATATATCTTAAAAATTGTCTTGTTGCGAGGAATTCGATTGTGCTTAAATAATGCCTGATCCTCAATGGCAACTTTTGAATTCATTTTAATTTGAATGTCGAATAGCAACTTCATAACTTCATCATCGGTGTAAAGAAAGCCCGAAAATGTCTCAGTTTGCTTTATAATCATGTCAACGATTGCGCAATTATTTTAATATCAATGTATTGCTCTATTCAAGACAAGTTTAAAGATATATAACATCGCCGTGTAGGTCACATTTGGAAAGGTCCCCTTGCACCGTGACCTTGACCTTAGGCCAATGTCATCGAATTTCAGAAAGAGGTCATGTTTCACAGTATTCAACACGTCTTGATGACTACAACAAAATGACGTTTACCGTGCCCTTCTAGCTCTGTTCAGTCAAACGTTATTAGCGAATAACTTTATATAAAAAAATGCATGTAAAATGGAAAAATTCGAGATAATTGGAGGCAAATATCCATCAATTCTATTCCTGCACTTAATTGACTTCTTTACACGTAAGAAAAGAATAGCGAAAAAATAGAAACATGTTTGAGAAAAGGTATACAAAAAAGTTTTAAAATTTAGAAAACGTACACAATTTTGCAATTTTCGAGAATGAAAAATAAACACCACCATGTTATAGAACAGCTAATTGCCATTATAATCACATATAATAAATATACATTGCTTCATAAATTCTCCGCTATATAGGCTGACAAAGATTGAACTGCACCGTGACCTTGGACAAATGCCCGAGGCAATATATCCAGACCCACTGCTTGAATTGCAGTACAACTTCCGCAGGTCGCTTCAGCGTCCCAGATTACCCTATATACCAATTTTGGTAAAAATCGGTGATATGACGATGTCAACCCCTTTGTCGATTTGGCGTGGAATGCCTCGACTTCAACTGACTTCAACTGTTCACCCCGCAACATTTTAATGCCTTAGTATTTCCTTAACCCGGCATTGACTGGGGTCTCAGCAGAACGCCATTGACTGAGAGGGGGGGGGGGGGCGTTAAACGTTCCCCTGGTTATCTTCCGAACCAATGATCGCAGCGCGACGCGCAAGACGGAGATCGAAAGCTCTCAATAAGATAAATCTAACGCATGGTAAAAAATGTTAAAGTGAGGTCAAATGTCAGGTCACGGTCAGGTCAAATGTCAAAATCGGCGTATTTGAGTTTATGGGCCATACTTTCCATCCAAAGCCTTCGATTGCGACCAGTTTCACCCAAAGTGCTGCCAAAGGTATGATACATATCCGCATGAGCTAAAGTGAGATTATTGGCCAAGGTCAAAGTTAAGGTCAGGTCACAAAAGGTCGCTATGCTCAAAATATCTACGAAAGTCATGCAACAAATGTTTTATGCGCTATTGTCCACGTATAGTTCGATAGTGATAGTCATTTTACCACCTGACTTCATTTACGTGAAGTAAATGTAAATTTCAGGTCAAGTTCAGGTCACCGAAGGTCAAAATTTTAAATTGTGAAATCTAAACAAAAAAGGCTTGTTGCTAGACCAGTTTTGTCTCAGCAATACAGTTTTAATTTAGTGCCACAGTATTCACATGCCACAGTTTTCGGTGGCATTTATTTGTCTGTATCTAGTCAATAAAAGCCAACAAACGCAATTAAAAATATATGACGTCATGAGTTACCCATACTTTAGATGTCATAAGTCAGTCAAAAATAGATATATCTGTTTGAAATTTGTATGTTAGTTGCTTATGTATGGTTCTCGGGGTCCACCGTTGGGGGGGGGGGGGGCTACGCGTTAGTCGGGCAGAAACGCATGATTGCTTCGCTTCTTGTAGCTCGAATGTTTATTCTTATATTCATCATGCTCCAAATTAGTCGTACAACTGCCAGTCGTCTACGCGTAATGCTGGCGGAATTCGCAAGTTGTGTGGAAGCTCAGATATAGTTTTCTTGCAGGAACACTGGCTTTTCCCTTCTGATGGCATGGTTCACTAAGTTCACTGGCATGGTTGAGTGTTCCAAGCTTCACTAAATAATATTCACAATTATTTTATTTATTTCGGTCTTTCGTCGATTGATCCGTCGGCCGGCCTGGTCAGAGGAAGACCGTTCGTTGGAGTTGCCGTGCTGTGGCGTAATGCTCTTGCTTCTCGCGTTAAGCCCATGACTTATGACGATGCTCGCATTGTTGGCTTAGAATGCAACCTAGGTGGCACTAAAAAAAAATTATTGGAGTATACTTGCCCTATAGTACACACCTGAATTTTGACAGATATGTATATTACTTGGCCAAACTAAACACCATAATTGACGACTTTGACTCGCCGTATGTGTGTGTGCTGGGTGACTTTAACGCGGACATAGTGAAAGCGACTGAGTTTGGTAAAGAGCTTGAGTCATTTTGTAATGATTCCCAGTTATCCATTGCGGATGAGTCATGGATCGACCATATCGTCTGTACTAAAGGCTTCCTTGAAGTTATCAGTGGTATTGGCATTGATCACGCTATTTTAAGTTCTGATCATTTTCCCGTATTCATCAAAATTGAAATTCAGGGTTGTGATCTCAATTCTGATACTTCTGGTGCAGGAATGGATGAGAGGTGGGTCGTCGACTGGGCTTCATTGGGATCAGACGACCTCCAGGTTTGCGCCTCTGCTGTAGAAGATAGTTTGGACCAAATTGATGTACCGTATGAATTGATGCACTGTGGCGCTTGCTCCAAACTTGATCACTGTAGTGCTATTAATGCATATTACGAACACGTAATTACATGCCTAAGAAGAGCTTCTGAGGCGACAATATCGAAAAATTTAGGTTGCAAAACAAGACGGAATATTCCTGGCTGGAATGAATTTGTTCAGGACAGTGATATTCTTCTTTGTGATGTTCATGCATTATGGGCACTAGTGGGAACCCCGGGATGGATATATTTATCGTCAACTACGCTTAGCGCGGTCGCGGTTTAAATATGCATTACGCTATTGCTTGCGCAATGAAAAGGAATTGAGGGCTAAGTCTCTGGCGGACAAACTTGTTAAAAAAGGTACAGTATGGCTGCATTCTGGGAAGAGGTGAAAAAGCTGAATAGCAGCCCGCCTCTCGCTCCATCGATTAACGGCATCTCGGGTGAGGGAAATATTGCTGACATGTGCAGGGATCATATCTCAGAAATTTTGAATAGTGAGAAATACAGAATGTAAAGAATTTGTTCTACAGCGATTCTCAACAGTAAGCCATGAATTTGAATGTATTTCTGTCCCTGAAGTTGCTAAATCTATTGCTGAATTATCATCGGGTCGTTCTAGCGGTAACGACCGGCTCAGTACTGAACATTTTAAATTTGCTGGTGTTTCCTGTGCAACGCATTTGTCCTTATGTTTCACGATGATGGCTTAACATAGCTATGTACCGCATTCATTTGCGAAGGTTGTATTGACACCTATTGTAAAAGACAAAACTGGTAAATTAACTGAGAAAGATAACTACCGGACAATTACCGTGGCAAGTGTCAGCTCCAAAATTTTGGAAAGGACCATTTTGAACCGCTGTTATGCACATCTTCACACGGGTCATCATCAGTTTGGTTTCAAAGAGAATCACTCAACTGATATGGCCATCCATGCGCTGAAAGAGATAACAGATTATTATTTGCGTAATAGCAGTCCTGTCTTCTTATGCTTCCTCGACGCACGTAAGGCGTTCGACCGAGTAAATCACTGGAAACTATTTGACAAGTTGCTTGATAGGGGTATGAACACTCATTTGGTGAAATTGCTTTGTTCCTGATATAAGTCACAACAATTTCATGTTCATTGGGGTAACGCCTTGTCGGCAGGATTTTCTGTCTCCAATGGTGTTAGACAGGGTGACATTCTATCTCCATTTTTGTTTAATGTGTACACTGATAGATTATCCACTCTTCTCGACCAAAGTTGTTTGGATGTCACTAC
The DNA here is from genome assembly GCA_036785665.1 of Chirona hameri. NCBI lineage: Eukaryota > Metazoa > Arthropoda > Thecostraca > Balanomorpha > Balanidae > Chirona > Chirona hameri. Next base: position 63,752 of record JAXIVJ010006887.1, read on the forward strand.
CAGGGTAGTGTAAATCACTTGTACTATGCCGACGATATGGTCCTCCTTTCTCCGACCCCATTTGGTCTGCAAAAAAAAATGTTGAATATTTGTGCAGATTATGGAAAAGATCATGACATTCTGTTTAATACTAAAAAGACCGTTTGCATGGCCATGCTCGCTAGGCAATTTCGTTACATGATTCTTCCTTGGATCACACTATGTG